>VYZR01035505.1:7354-28656 GCA_013400675.1 Oxylabes madagascariensis
ACTCTGTTTAGAGACTGAATGAAGAAATTTGGAGGAATTTTAGAAGCCTGTGCAATTCTAAGTTGCTCAGCTGTGGGAATTTTTCTGCATTGCCTAAGTTCAGGAGATGTAATAGACCTCAGTCTTGGTATGCAATGACACCTAGAAATATGGAGAGGGTCACAAGTTTTGTTTCAGTCTGGATCACGTAGGAGTCTTTTAACCAAACATTTGAGTGCAGGATGTAGATGATATTGCAAAGGAACAAAGTGGGTCTGTCCAAGGCATGAGTAGAGAAAGCAGTTTTGGAGTAGGGACTGGGTGGGAAAGGCAAAGTAACTCCATCAGTGGATGTGCTCATGGAGAAACCAATATAGCTATGCAGTTTGATGAACCGTGAGGTGGGATCCCAGTTTCTCTTCAGGCTAAGTAGAAACTTGATCACTCAAGTTATCTTGAAACTGCTGGTGACCAAAAAGGTCATGGGAGTCAGAGTATGTGAAATAATAAACTGACATGGTTTCATGTCCAGGTCTCCCCTCAGCTTCTTTGTATATTTTCGGTTCTGAAAAGGAATAAAATGAATGAGCACCCTAGCCATTCGTTGGGACAGAGATCCTACTTTATCTAATATGTACTTAGGGAACCTACCTCTTGGGGGTTTTGTGTTGCCAGCCCTGCACTGAGAGACAGTATTCTCTTCCATTCTTCTAGCTTCTCCATCTTCCTCTGTTTCACTCTTTGCTCCATCTGGCTTTTGGTCATTCCTGCTGTTTTACAGATCATCTCCTGTTAATCAAAGCTGTTCTCCCTCCCCCAGTGATTCAGTTTGTTGTTTATCATGAAATGCATTAGCTTAAAGTTAATGAACTTCCACTAGAGCTCTTTCCTTTTACTTGCTGCCATGAAGCATCAATCAGTATTGCAACAGTAAGTGCTAGTTCAGTGTGGGTGACATCTTTAGAAGTAGGGATGCAGCTGAGGAGGTGAAGGGAAGTGGCTATTTAGAGCTCAAGTCATCAATTAAATTACTCAGCGATAAAGTCACTGTCTTGTTCTTCAGTGATGTTCATGTCATGTTGCTGTGTGGGGAGGTGGTGATGCATCATTACACTCTGGTGCTTTGTGATGTCTTATCAGCACTGGAGATATTTTGGGATAGTGCCAATATACTGCAAGTTTTGCAGGCATGAGATGTTATAATGAGCAAGAGAAATAATTACTAAATCACCACTCCCCTTACACTAGGAGCCAGGACTGGAACTCGGCTTTCTTTAAACACGTTTCCCAGCGTGACAGAGGCGGCTTCCTCGCTGCTACCAAAACCGCATTCTCTGGCTGGCTGGAAAACATGTTTTCATGTGTCTTTATGCCTGCTTCAGGAAGTGACACTGTGTTTTTCACAGAACTTTTGAAGCCTTTCAGACAATCCTATAAATAAAGGAAACTAGTGTTGCTTCTTGTTTTGTGCTACTGCTAGCACACTGATAGTCCTCCAGACCTTGGCATTGCTGTCTTAGTCTCTGGTCTCTGCCTAAAGATTTATTCTGACTTGAAAGGAAGGGATGCAATGTTGTTGACCATTCCCCTGAGAAGGTTCTGCAGAGGAAGCGTGTATTGGAAAAATATGGACGCTCAAAAGGGGGAATAACCATTTTAAGAAGGGAGGGACTCAAGAGCCTCCAAATTGCTTCATAAACTGGCTTGCTCCCTAAACTCCCTCTGGCATGGAAAGCCTAGAAATACTCTTAGACACCTAGCTAGGACAAAATGTCTGTGCACTGTCAGCCAGTTCTTGCTGTGGCAATGTACAGTGTGTAGTGTTCACCTAAATTCCCGTGATTAAACATTTCTCTTGCCCAAGTCTGCTGCTTCTGAGTTTTGTAAACTCATGCTTTTGCAAACTGTAGCATGCACAGAAAACCATTTTGCTGTTAATGATCAGCATGAAATTGCCATTGTAAGTATATGGAACACATAATTACAGTGGCATTAATTAAAAATATTTATCAGTCTACCCTGTTGCCAGTGCCTGAAGAGCTTTCTAAGGTATTTCACCAGCAGCACTGTAAATTATTTGTCAATGAATGAGGAAAATTTTGGGTTGTGTATACTTCAAGGATATCCTCTTAATAAGCAACTGCCTCCCTGCTGCCCTCCTTAAATTTTTCCCCTTCAGAAAGGTGTTGAAGGTGGGGTTCCACTGTGGGAGTTAAGATACCATGTTTATATTTCAAAAAGCAAGCTGAAGCTGTTAGAGTTTGTCTCCAGCTGAGAGAAGCACACATTTAGAAATTACAACATTGGTATTGGCTATCTGGAGCTTTAGGAAGTGGCTGAGAGCTGGCAGTCAATTAAAACTGGGCTGGAGTTCAGTATAAGAGTTATGCTGCCTGTTTTTGTAGGATGTGTTTGAATCCTGGACTGTGCTGCAATATGGTTTTGATGTAGAAGTATGTAAAAAGGAAATGTAACCCTTAAGAAGCTGTCTGCATTTTCTGGTACAGACAGGTTGTTCTACATAACTTCAGGACCATATTTGGTCTGGAAAGTTGCACCCCATGTACTGTGGTGCCAATCCTGATCCCATTTGTTGTGGTGTAAATGTGGGGCAAAGCTGATAACTTTGTTCCTTTGAGCAAAGAGCTGTGATAAATATATTTTGGAGTGTGAATAAGGTATATCTTTCTGTCTGCAGCACAATGCTGGCTTTAGAGTGTNTTTTATTTTGTTTCTGAAATGGACTTTGATCCACACAGAGGAGTCACAGCAATTGTTGAGACTAAGAGTTATCTTTTATGAGGAATTGATTCTAAGGGTTCTGCTTGACAAGGAAAGATGTAATCCATGTATTCTGTAAATTAATGTGGATGTCTAGTGGTTTGATCACCAAACTTCCCAGCTGTGGTATTGGAAGATCTGCCTGATTGTAGCAAATCTCTCTGACTGGCATTTTTAAGCAGCTGGTTTGTGCAGCTGAATTCACAATTGCCTTCATATAAGGATCCTGAATTTTTTTTCTTACTGTTTTTTTCTTTATGTAACTGTGGCCCCTTTCAGTGGTTAGTGTGCTATGCTTTACTCACATTCAGCAGCACCCTAAAAGTAATTTGCCACATTGGATCAAAGTGAGTGTGGTGTCCAGATCTATTAGCACTATCACATTCGCTGTTCACTGGCATAATATTGCTCTTATTAGACAAAGCAAATCAGACATGTAATCCAGAGACCTCTGGGATTTTTTTCCTTCTTTTCCCGGTATGGTTTGGGGCTTGTAATAAGAATGCTTTGGAAGCATTTGCCGCACTGTTGTGTATGCATGAAAAATACCACCTCCTGGCCCCATGGGTTGGAGAACAAGTTTCAAAAAGGAATATTTGCCCTGAGGGTTTTCCCCAAAGACACTGAAACTAATTAAAAGGCTTCCATTAACTTCAAGAAGTTTTGGATCCGCTTGCCGGTGTTTTTTGTTTTCAGAGCCTGTAACAGAGGTTTTCGAGCTGTGGTGCAGGGCAGCCTCACTCCTGTGGCGCTTCTGTTCCCAGCAACTGATGCCCTTTGGAACAGGCCACAGATGTGTAAAACAGATTTACCTCTTTGTGAAACCATTTAGACTTGCTTTAAAAAGAAAATAAATAATTATTCCCTTTGCTTTAAGGGTTAATCACACTGACTAGCTAGACTGTGCAATACAGAAAGGATCCAGGGATCTTCAACTTAGGAGTGAAGTCATGCCCCTTACCAGTAGAGAAAAGAATGGTAATTGCCTGCTGTGAGTATGAATGTATTTTGCTGGCTAGCAAAGAAATGGCATTGACAACTGGCAAACCCACTCTGCTGAGGAAAAAATGTATTTTTGAGGCAGGCACACAGCCAGAATTTTCATTCGGGAAGTCTCATAAGTGGAATCAAAACTCTTGCGGAGGTAACATGAAACTGTGCCTTAGAAGGTTGGTTTTTTTAATCCCACATTTAATTCTGTCAACATTTCACTCTGGAATAAGAAAAATATTCCTTAGGTTAGCTTTAGTCAGTCCCCCTCATCTTGGTTTCTCCCCCTACCCCAGTTCCTTTCTCCACCCCCCTCCTCAAGACTTCTTTCAGCAATGCATTTGTTCAGAAAGCAGTGGCCCTTAGGAAAATGGTGATATGGTCTCCTCTGAGAAAAGCTGTGTGAACAGCACCCAGTATTTTGAACCTGGCCCTGATGTGTGGGTATGTGGAATACCATGGATTCACATAGGAAGAGTGGTCTGGTGGACAATTGACAGGTCTGGGGAGGAGCAACCTGTCCAGGTCACCTCTGGCAGCCCTTTCGGCTCTCACACAGCAATGGCAGTTTTGATTTGAAGTAAGAATTGTAAAACCACCATGTGATAGGGAAATTCACTTGAGGTGAAAGGGCAGAGATGAGACCTTAAAGATGAGGCAAGTCTTAGACAGCCTGTCTAACAGTAGTAGGCACAGAAATTACCTGTTTAAGTGCATTTAGGAAGAGAGTCCTAGGATCATTTAGGTCTAAGATAAGGAGACTTAATTGATTGTCTACAAGCCTCAAGGTGGCCATACTGGGAATTGTTTGGTATTGAGGTCTTCTGAAAATCTTCTTGACAATGTAGATTTGCACCTAATCTTTTTTACTGTAATTAAGAAATGAGAACTTGTGAAATATTAACCCTCTGCCATTGTGCTTAAGGATTTATAAAGAGCTGAAACTTTGGCTCATAAATCTGTATACAGGCACTTAAACAAATAGCCTGGTTATCCAAAGTGCTGAGCACGCAGCCTTTCCAGTTGATTTTCTAGGGTTTGGCCTAAAAATGGCTTATAGAGCTGAGCTCCCATTCTTTCCTTTCCTCCCACTCTTTTTAGTGGTTTAAACTGTGTTCCTCTCTATAGGGCTTCCCTTTGCAGTGATGTTTGCTGCATTTGGTCTATGTCACTTGCAGAGAGAATCACTAAAATTTGTTGTGTGGAGAGTTTTAAAATTGCAAGTATCCTGCAATTGCCTTAAAATGATGCCTTTTCTGTACCAAAAGCTTAATTTCATCAAAGTTCTTTGACAAACCAGTTTTTACCTAAATGTCTGCTACTCTTTATGTCTATCGTGGCTCACTATGCTTCCATGTACAGCATGTTACTGAAGTATGTTTTTGGTGTTTGTATATTAGGAATTAGACTAAAGTCACCTTTGTACGTTGTAAACTCTGGTGAGCTAGCTTTCAGATAGCAACTGTTTCTTGCCATCAGACAGAATTTGATTCATAGAAGTCCTCAATACCATTTCTTGGTGTCATTCGTTTCTCTAGTCATTACTCTTCCTAGAAACTTGAAGACTGCAATAGATGTGCCGTTGTGTATGATTTAGCTTGGAAAGTCCATTATGTTCAGTCTTCTGATCTTTGTTGGTACATTTGGTGTGGTTCTTTATCACAAAGAACTTTAACTTTTGGCAAATAAAATAACTATTTGATGCCATAAGTTTCTATTAGGGCATCTTTTCCCCCTCCCTCTCCAACCCCACCATTTTTAAAAGCATTCATAAATGAGCAAACTTGTTTGCCAGGAAATTGGTTTATTGGGGCTTTTCTATTTGTTATAGAACAAGTAGCATAACAAAGTACGAATGTGCAACAAAAAGTTGTAAAAGAATAGAAGAACCTTTGGAACAAGAGCTAGAAAAGGCATTAACGTGAACTTTAAAAACATGTTTGGAGGCAGGAAATAAATGTTGGAGATTTTTATAGAAATTATTCACTGTTGTGATAAAGTTTTCTGTTCTGCCAATTTTGTGATGACATTGCCATGGCAAAACAGAGAACAAAATAAAAATTTCTCAAATTCTTGAAAGAGTAAAAAATCTCAGATGATTGTTCACACCAGGAAGAAAGAGAAAACAACAAGAATAGAAGATATTTTAATAGTCTGTCTGGATTTCCTCTAAACAAAGATGAAAGCAATTTTGCAGAGATTTCTACTTAGAACAGATTGAGATTTTTTGCCCTGCATTATTTTACAGTACTGCCAAAAAATGTAATTGATACAGGTAAATACTAAAGATAAAATACATTTGTTGTTAATTCTGGGAAATAATTTTTGTCTTTTACAAAAGCATGTATAATAACTTTAATGGGATTGAAAAGTGAGAGACAGACAGAAGTCCTCTATGGATTCAAGGATACACTGCACCTGCCTACCATTTTGTTTGGCCTGGATATAAACAGAGGTCTTTGGACCAGGTTGTCATTAATCTCTCATCTTTCATTATTATTCAGTAATGTAATCCACAAAATACTTTAAGTGGTATATTATGACCCTTTGATTTCTAAATTATTTTTCTCATAGATCTTTTTCTCCTTGTGTGTTTATTGCATTCCTGAGCACATGGAGGAAAGTCTGGGTCTTCTAGTGAGGATAGAACAGTTTTCCAAACAGGAAACAGTTCACTCTGACTTTTGAATTGTAAAGTACTTCTAAAAGGGAGGCTTTTAAACATCAGAGCAGAACTGAGCATGAACAGACATCTCAGGACTCACGGAATCAGAATCAGAATCACAGAATGACTAGGCTGGAAGAGACCCCCAAGATCATCGAGTCCAACCCATGCTCTAACACCTCAACTAAACCATGGCACTGAGTGCCACATCCAGTCTTTTTTGAAACACATCCAGGGATGGTGACCCCACCACCTCCTCAGGCAGACCATTCCAGTACTTTATTATTCTTTCCGTGAAAAACTTTTTCCTAATATCCAACCTGTATTTCCCTTGGTGCAGCTTGAGACTGTGTCCTCTCGTTCTGTCAGTTGCTGCCTGGGAGAAGAGACCACCCCTCAGCTGACTACAGCCACCCTTCAGGAAGTTGTAGAGAGTGATAAGGTCACCTCAGAGTCTCCTTTTCTCCAGGCTAAACAACCCCAGCTCCCTCAGCCGTTCCTCACAGGGCTTGTGTTCCAAGCCCCTCACCAGCCTCGTTGCCTCCTCTGGACACGCTCAAGCGCCTCAACGTCCTTCCTAAACTGAGGGGTCCAGAACTGGACACAGCACTTGAGGTGTGGCCTCACCAGTGCCCAGTACAGGGGAAGAATGACCTCCCTGCTCCTGCTGGCCACACCATTCCTGATCCAGGCCAGGTGCCATTGGTCTTCTTGGCCACCAGGGCACACTGCTGGCGCATGTTCAGCCGGCTGTTGACCAGCACCCCCAGCTCCCTTTCTGCCTGGGCACTGTTCAGCCACACCATCCCCAGCTGATAATGCTGCAGGTGTTATTGTGGCCAAAATGCAGGACTCGGCACTTGGACTTACTAAGTTTCATCCTATTGGACTCTGCCCATCCATCCAGCCATTCCAGCTCTCTCTGCAGAGCCCTCCTCCCTTCCAATAGATCGACACATGCTCCCAGTCCTTCAGAAGCAGGTCTGCTTTGTGCCTGGACTTGCACTCACTGAAATTATGAGAGAGGTGTGAAATAGAGCTGTGCTTGGGGTGTGTAAAATAGGCCTCTGAATGAAAATGGAATGTAGAAGGAGGTTCTAGATGTGTTTCATTATTGTAGGCTCTGGAAGAATTACAGAAGTAAAAGAGCAGCCCTTTCCACTCTCCTACTAGATACAGGTAACTGCAGCTGCAGGGAGAACACATTGGTCTCAGGCTATCAAAAAGAGCTCAACAGAGACTTCAGCTACAAACACTGAGAGGGTACTTGTTTATTCAGAAATGCATTTATTAATAAAATGAATTTAGAATTTTATTAGTAAATGCTGACAATAGGAACGTTCGAATAAAAAATCTTGTCTGTCCAAAATTTAAACAGCTTATATGTTTGAAGACCCAGTTAATGTAATTTTTCATCAGTTTTCACAGAATCAAGTAATGCTTGAGGCCATAAGGGACCTCAGGAGATCATCTACTCATCATTTTCCTCTCTTGCCTTTTGCACTTGAGCAAACCCATGAAAAAAACTGTGAGCAAGCTGCTAAATACTGCATAAATACTGCCCTAAGTTAAACCTGCAAGACGTGGGGATTTGAGAGCAGGATTTTCTTGTATTTCCAATGTACTTTCAGAAAAAAATAGATGTTGAAGTCCTCCAAACTTTGGAGAAATATCTGAACTCTGGGACAGTCACCAAAACCAGACTTGAAAAAAAAATGCATTTATAAAGAGTATTAATATGCAATGAATTTTTTTGAAAGAGGTGAAATTGACATCTGTGACTATTAAATGTCTCTGCTTAAGGTCAGAGCTGTTGGCAGTATGAGTTCAGTCCAAGCTGGGGTGAAGAAGTACTTTTTCTGTGTGAACTGTGTGCCCTGTGTCCACAGCCTTTTAAATCTTCTGTTCTGCTGAAGGATCACTCAAAACAAGTCTCACTATTCCTTGTTTAGACTGTTAGAAATTTCTACCTGGTGAATTTTAACATTGACATAAGTAGAAACTGTGGTTTTGTTATCAATTTCCATTCCCCTTGACTCATGTCATTCCCAAAATAGGTGATCAAGTATTACTTTGGTGTTACTCCTCCCAGAAGTCAACACATGTGATGACTGAGTATGTTCTTTTCTCAGCCTTATCTCTTGTGATCCTACACATCTTCTCCTTATGTATATGGGTGGCTCTTGGAGCTACCTACCCCCAAAATCAAAGTTCCTACTACCCAAAACACACCTTAACTTAGAGAAAGCACATCTTAACGTAGAGAAGGTTTGTTCCTAAAAATAAAAAGTACAGTCAAGATCTTGTCCATTTTTTGAGACAGCCACCCGATTTGTCAGTACTAGAAACACCTGTCCCTTAGGCCTGGAGAGACTCAGATCTTCCCTCTGCGTCAACGAATCCTGTACTGGAAATAGACTACAGACCACTTTAAAAATTGCTTTCTGTTGTTTGTTTGCTTTTACTTAATAGGAAATACAGAAACATTTTAAACCAAGTTCAAAGGGAACTTGGTCATCTCTATTTCCCCATCCAGGAGAAAAGGGGTAAAATCTGTTTTGAGTTTAGCTATCAATCTAGTAGTAAATTGAATTAAATAAGAAAATGTTTGAAAGCCGAGTTGTATTTCATTCCAACTGCATTTCTGATTCAAATGGGGTAGTGGGAGGGGAAAAGAGCTTAAATATTCAGCATTTTATGATCAAGTATCCCTTGTGCTTTCACCACACCTCCTCTGGAGACAAAACACAAAGCATGTTTGGAACAGCTTGTTGCTGCCATGCTGCAAGGCTCCTGTGCCTGTTGTATCAAAGCATAGCCCAAAGCAGGGTGAGGTGCTGAGCTGCACCAGTGCTGTCGGCTCTGTGCATTTGGATGTGCATGTGTGAGCTTGCGTGTGCACGTTCAACCTTGTGCAAACATCAAAAGAGCCAGAGCTGATGCTCTGGATATGCTACAGTGGACTTCCAAGGCAAGTGAAGGAAAGGAAGAAAGGGTTTCCCAAATTGAAAAGCATGCTAGTGAAGGAAAATGCCATTTGAAGGATCAGTGGGCAGGAGGGGAATAATGCTAGTTAGAGTTTTCCAAAGGCAGGGAAAGAAAGCAAGTCTGACCTTTAATTCTGAATTCCATGAGCAGGACAGCAGGGGGCGGGGGGGAAGTGTACTCGGGCATTTATTTAATGTAAGGATTTTGTACAAGTGTCTGTGTCACTAATTGATATAGGATATTCGCCGGTTCTTACAGTGCTAGACAGGCTCAGCAGTGACAGATATACCAGCTGTAATGAGAAAAATAACATGCACAGAAATGAAGGCTGCTATTCACCAACATGTAACAAAAGGAAGTAGTATGAATAAACGTGTTCATTTCCAGCATATCTAGGAAGTCAGGCATTAATGGCAAAGCTCATCATCCTGGTGTGGTCTTCAGGCAGTGGTCCTAGTTCAAAAGCCAGCAGATCTTACCCACATTCCAGGTGCTGAAGACTTTGATTCAGTCACTCAGACAGCCTTTTGTGTAAGGTATCAGACCCAAACACAGACCCCTGGTTTCAGTTCTCGTCTCTGACATTTGAACTGTTTCTTTCTGTTGTCATGAGGGTTCCCAGTTTGATCCTCTGCTCAAGGCTGAATGCCTTGGTGCTCCATATTACCTGGCTGTTGACTTGCAGTCTGGTACATCTGGGAGCCAGCTCTGATCCCCAGGTGGAGAAACTCAGTTGGGTGGGAACACATCAAGACACTGATCTGAGCTCCAATGTCACCACCATCCAAAAAGTTGGGTGTAATCGGTTGAAACCACATGGCACTGGAGATACAAGCAGACATCCAGACATGGTGAAATAGGAAAGGATCAACACATCCCAAACTGGAAGTTTCTGAACTGAGAAATTATGAACAGGCAGGACAGAGAAAACATTTGGCCAAATGCTGAAGTATGGACCGACTTTTATTAGGGTCCAGCCTTGGACTGTGTGTCTTGCTGCAGCAAACACTGCAGGAAGAAGCTGGAGTGGTGGCAATACTAATGTGCTGTTGATGAAACTTAACTTCTTACCATTTGTAAAGAGCTCTGGAGCGCACTATCTGCTAGATTAACCTGCACTGATTTCACATCCATTTATATAGGAAGACATGTATTTTTAACATTAGTTCTGCTGCATGCTTAAATGAGACATGCTTTACAATGTAATTAAGAAACTCTTCGCACAGTTGTCAGCTCACACTTTTCCCACTTTGCTAATGCCTTCAATGCACAAAAGCCATGAAGAAAATCTTTCCGTGACATGATGGCATTACCAGCTCTTTTCAAGTGGGAGGACTGTACTCCTACACAGCAGATTTTCCCTGTGTTGTGGTATTCATGCAGCAAAGAGCTGTACTTCTGAAGGGTTTCTTGTTTAAGCTCTTTCATGCTTCTTGCCTTGGAGACTTCTTTTAGATTTGTAGCCAAGAGGAGGTCAGGAAGTGCTCCGTGCTGCAGCTTCTTTTTCTGTATATGTTTCTATGTGGTTCTCCACAGATCCATGGAACACATTCCCTTCCATCTCTCTCCCTTTCAGAGTAGTTTATGTTTCATTATTTGCAGATGGAAAAATGACAACTTGACAAACAGGGGAGGATCTTTTTATTTAAATCATCATCTTCTTTCAAGCTCTCATGAAGTATAAGGGGGTAATAACAAGAATGCAAAAACCAATTGGATTTTATTTGCCCAATGCATGAAAAATGAACTTCCATGCACATTTCCATGCAAGATTATTTTTAGCTGTCATTCTGCTGATGGAATTTGCCCATCTTCGTAACTTTCCGATTTGGCCAAGCTACTGATGCATCTACTGATGCCACTGCTGTCTTTGGTTTTAGGAGGCTGAGTATGGCTTTATAAAGTCTGTATTTTCAACTCTTCTGTACTTCATTTCTAAGCACACAGAATAACAACCAGGGGTAGATTCAATCTTGAAAAAGCCACTAGGAATTTTTAGCAGCCTGAACCATCCCAACTAACCCAAAACACACAAGCTCTGTTCCCCAGTTTTGTTTATTCTTTTCCTACCATGATTTACAGCCAAAACACACTAGCTGTGCTTGCTCCTCACATCCCAATCACAAAACCAGAAAAGACTTTGTTGAACTGAGCAACACTGTTAAGGCGTCATGTAACAGTTTCAGATTCATTTAACCATGAGCACAAAGTTAATCAAATTTCACAAAGATCTGTGTGGGATCTCAGTCGTGTTGGTAGGAGCTCTGAAAAGCGGTGGAGTTTGAGGGCAGCATCCTGCCTGCTGCTTGTGCCAAGCTGCTTCTCTTGTACTTCTTTTCCTGCTATTACATTTCAGTGCTGTGGAGGGAAGCACTGAGAGAATGAGGCCAGAACTTACTTAAAATCTTTCAGTGGCAAATGGAGTGGTGGGGAAGAATGTGACTCAGGGAACAGACTGCCTTGAAGTGGAGCAATCAGCTCATGGAAGCAATGATGGGCACTAGCTGGCATTGCCTGGCCACCCTCCTCCATCTTCCACCTTTGCTGAGCTGCCCACGTAAGAGAGCGGTGCTTCCACTTACCTCCCTGTGAGCACAGGGTGTTGACCAGCGTGCTTTCCCACCCAAGTGGCTGACCTTCCTTGTGCCCAAAGCCAGCCTGTTCTGTACTGCTGTTAACGGGACCAGCAAGGCTCCTGCTCAGCACAGCAGTAGGGTTGGCAGAGCTGGGCACAGCAGGTGTTCATGGCAGAGGACCTTCTGCCTTTCTGCATCACCAGTCCTTGAGCACAATGAGTGGTCTGACCACTGCATCTGCTGTTTTGTTTTGCATTTGTGTCCACAGTAAGATTTTTAGTACATCTAGAAGTCTCTTCCAGCATCCCAGTTTTCTAGTACAGCAACTGAGCTTGTGTTCATAAAAGGAAGCAATTACTTCATAGCAGCATGTACTGTCATGAGTCTGTTCTAAGAGCTAGGAGCAAACCCCTAAACCTTCCTGTGTAATTGGAATAGGTGTTTTTACAGAAATTGATGTCATGGAATCAAAACAAAATGCTTTTTTTGCCTGTGATTTGCTCTGAATCATGGTTGTTACTGCAGTACAAGACAATTCTGCTGTTATCTTCAACCTTCTCTCCCCAAAAATCAAGCTATAAAAAATTCTGTCTAGATTTTAGCCACCTGGTTATAGTTAGTTTCTTATTTTAAAATAGCTTTCAAAATAGATCAGACATTACACTGTTAAAAACAATTTTCCCTGTAGGTATTGAATATCAGACAGGGCTTGTAGTAATAACTGATAGGTATCTAGAATAATCTTCAGTATGAACTGAGACTACAAAGATCTGTCAATCACTGTATTTAACTTTAAACACAGATGATTTGAATTCATGTTAGCAGCATGAGGAAGTCAAAAAGATGGAATGGTGCTGTTGGAGAAAAGATGATAGGATTACCTCTGCTGTTAGCCTTTCCTGCTACTTGTTTGAAATACTAAATCAAGGTGAAGTTTATGAAAAAGGCTACAACGGGGGTTTGTAACTCTTCATTCCTGCTGGGATTTTCCTATTATAAATCTGCTGTCAGAAGTAAGTGCTTTACTTGTGGCTTAATTTTATGCAGGCACAAACACCTTGGTTCAACACATTTTGCCAGAGACAATCTTGACTATCTTAATGCAACAGAGTCCTCATTAACGGGGACCTGTGAAAAAGAAAAAATGCACACATGCTCTTTTGTCATTGGTCATTCATAAGCAGCCTGATGAAAACTGAAATAAAACATAAATCCCAAGGTGGTGTGGAGCTGGTGTGGAGACATGAGTGTTTGAATCACACAGCTTATGAGAATTATCCATCTTGGAAGAACATTACACTCCACCTTTTGAATGAAGTTTCATTAATGTAATGAAAAGCTCACAATTTCTATTTGTTCTGCTGTGGCTGCTGAATTTAGCACTACCCCCAGTACCCACTCCCAAAACAAACACCTCTGTTGAGGTGATTTTTCCTATTTTATCCAGTCATGTAACCATACAGGCAACTAGGACAATGGTTTCCAAAACGCGGTGAGACTTGGCTTGTGCAGTTTTTCTCCATGCAAGAGCCATCTAGATGAATTGGTAGCACTTTTCTGGCTTCATAATGCATTTGTCCTGTTGATTTTGAGTTCTGCATGCAAATAAAATGAGTCAGGATCAGGCTTCAAAAGCAATAAATACCTGTTTACTAATTTTCCGTTCGATATACTGGGCTGTGTTTCAGGTGTGCATCAAGTTTGTTACCACTATCTGTTATCTTGTTCTCAGGACATGGACGTGAAATTTGCCTTCAGGCACTCAGAACTGAAAGCAGGACTTGAAGTTCGTCCCATCTAAAAGAAATTATTAACCTAAAGTCTTAAGAGAAGGAATCTCAGATCACAGGAAGAGACATCTTGTCATTATGGGGATGAAAGACATCTTTATCCCCAACCCAGTGTGTGCTTCTATGTTGCTTTAATATCAGATTTTAAAATTGCCACTCAAGTATGACTGCATCCCTTAGGCAGTGACTGCTTTAAAGTTAGGCCCAGAAGGAATCTCTTCTTCATGCAGCACTGTGAAATTTCAAAATATAATTTTGTATCAGCTTGAAAGGAGACTCCAATGTAGTGACACTCCATCTTAAGTAAAATTTTGCCTTATTTTCCAGTCTGATTACTGAAAACATCTATGTTTTAACAAAACTGAAAACTTTCAATTTTACTTTGCTTTACCTCATATTTTAAAGTAGTACAAAAGTAAAAAATCCAAGAAGTACTTTTTAATGGAAGGCACCAAAAGAATCCACTCAGAAAATGTAAGAATAGGCCATTTTAATGTTTCCAGGACTGCCTCTTCATCTTGGTTACTTTTTTTAATTTTCCCACTTCCACAGAGAAAGTGGCACCATTTTGCGAAAGACCAAGATTTGATGGAGCTGCACCTTTTTGATGGAATATGACTCCAGCATTGCTGGCTTTTGTGATCTGGCTATAGATGGAAGAGTCAACCGATGAAACATAATGTGCTTTGAATTATCACAGCAAAACGCTTCGCTTGCAGTAAATTCATTGGCATGTATGCACGTTGTGTTTCCTCAGATCAGGATGACAACCTCATTGCTGCCTGGTTTGTGGCATCCTGAGTTAACACATGTAAATTCACAGCTGTGAGCTGTGTTACAGCGGAAGGACATGGGCTGAAGCCAGCAACTTCTTTCTTTTGTTTCCTCAAAAGAAAAAAAAAAAAAGAGAAAAAAAGAAAAAAAAAAGGCAGCAGTGGTTCTTCTTCAAGTAAAGGATCATGAGGGAGCATAACCCAGCTTATTTTTTCTGCTTTCATATGGTTCTCCTGACTTAATGCTCCTGTCTGTAGCTGAGAGCTTCCAAGAGCTTGCAGAAGAGGGACTTGGCAGTGTTTTGGGAGAAAAGGAAGGGTTTTAATTTACAGGCAGGCATTGTATGGCACTTCAAAGCATCCATTTTCCAAAGAGGAACAGATAAAAAGTAGCCACAGAAATTATTTTCCTGAAGAGTCCGAACTGTGAAGTGGGAAAAAGGCAGCATGTTCCAGTGAGTGGTTGTGGTGCAGTGTAATCTTCCCATGTACCCCAACTGCAGGTGCAGTCTGCCTGTTGGGACATCTGAACCTACTGAAGTCTGCTGAGCTTAAGCACAGAAAAACATACCTGATCCTCCAAGTTGCAACAGATAAATGCGGTTTTAACCATAGCAATTGTGAACTTGGGTGATGGGAGTTGGTTTTTGTCTTCTGTTTTTGTTTTTTTTTTTAATTAATGTCTTACAACCCAAGTTCTCCAAAAAACCTAGAAGTTCATCTGAGAATGCAAATCAGAGGGCATTTCTGTGTCAAACAGGTATCTGCAGGTGGGTAGGGATCCTGGCATGCAGAAAGCCCCAGATTGCAAGTAGGGGATTTTTGATATCTGCTTTGGGAACTCCAAATGCCAGGGAGGCTGGAGAGGGGCCAGGAGGAAGGAAGAGGCCTTCCTGGGGGCACGGGAGACTTTGAAGTGTGACCCTGAGCAGAAGAGGGGTGGGCAGGGTGGGAGCAGAGGCGAGAGCAGCCGGGGTAGGCAGAGGGTGCAGGAGCTGCGGAGCAGGGAGGAGGGGAAGGCAGGGGTCAGGGCGGGGGGCGTGTGGGCAGGGGGCTCCCAGCCCTGGGGCAGCGGCGCCGGGAGGTGGGTGCTCTCCCTACAGGTTGCAACAAGCAGCCGGGGGAAACCGGCTGTGTTTTTTAAGAGCTGGTTTGACATAATGAGGGCTGAGCAGCCTCCAAAGCAGCGCTGATCACATGCCTCGGGGGAAGCAGCGGCTGGATATCAGTTCAGAAATCAGGAGATCAGGATTTTATTCTGTCATCTGCAGCTATTTCAGGAGTGACTTTGGGCAACAGGCTGATGTGCTTGTGCTGTGGTTTCTCTACCACCATAAGGTGTTGCTCCCTTGGATACCCTGCAACTGAGAGTCTAGAAGTGGAAGCTTTGCCTCTTCCAGTGTGGTAGAACAAAAACATTAAATTGAAAATGAAATTAAAGTATGGCAAGTTCAAAACTGTCATAGGAACTGGAATTCCTTTTTCACATACGCTGATGCAAATCATGGCTAACACCAGTGACTAAGGTGAAGTGGCGTCAGTGGGAAACAGAATTAAGTGGGGTCTGTTTAGCGCCTATAAAAGTAATAAACATACACTCATCGAGCCCTGACCCAGAATTTCTTTTGTAGTTTGAAATCTTTTAATAAAGTATTTTTTGCCCGGCTTTTCCTAAGAAAAAATATTGAAATTAATCCTTGCTCATGTAAAATGCATTTGCCGTATGACTAATGGTTATTTTTAAAGTGCTGAGAGAAATGTATGCTTGTGTGTGTCAAGGAGACAAAGAGAGGGAGTTTTTGTCTATTTGCTGTGGTAATTGTTTATGAATATAGTTGTTTTTTGCAATTATCCTTTCCAATTTTAATATATTAGCAGCCTTGTCTCCACTTCTTGTGGTCGGGGTTTGTGTGTAAATGTAGAGATTCATGCTGTCAGATATTTCAAAAGCATATGCTACATCTTAAGCATTGGGTTTTATTCATAAAATGCCATAGAACTGAGATGGGGAGATTTGTGGAAAAGGTGGCACTAAAAGTTAAACCATGGTCATACAAAAAACTATGTGGCCATTCAGATAATTTCTGGGCCTTGAACTGAAAAAAGCAAAGAAAAACTCTGAAAGGCCAGAATTCATGCTAATACCTGAAGAAGTTAAACACAGAGTCAGGGCTGGAGAATTTTATCTAAGGCATATTAGTATGGCTGCATGAGCAAAGATACAGTATGGAAGTGGAGAATTAATTTCTTCTACAACAGCCAGATTTTGTAATCTTGTTTATGCAAAAGCACAGTGGAAAATAGGAGAGGTGGCCCGTGGAGTCCAAAGTCATTTGCACTTGGAATAAATGAGTGTATGAGTGAAGTCCTAGTCCCCTATATGTCAGAAGTAACAACCCCACAGAATTTACTTGGTCTACATTGTACTTAAGGTTTTAAGTACCTAGTGCCCAGCTGAGGCAACCACGATTGACCTCTGTATCAGGTGCAGTGTAAGCGCCAGATACTTCATCTCTGTGTGTGTGTTTAATGTGAAAGCAGCTTTTGTTCTACAATTGCTGCTCATGCCATAGCTTGTGGGGACTGGTTTTCATTAGCATACTTAAGTTTTTGTGATTTAACACTATTGCATGATCTGAGTGTTTGAAAATGACTTGAGCAGGCCTTATCCAGAAGTTTGCCACGTGTCTCAGTGCCCTTTCCCAGGGCAGGAGTAATTTCACACTGTTGGCATGACATGATTTCCTTCAACAGCACAGCAGGAACAAATCCTCACAGGTTTCAGAGGCTGTGAAAATCTGTGTGGTTTAGCAACCCCCTTCTTCATCCACAGAAATAAAGGTTCTCCATCTTTTTCTTCCTCAAGCTTAACTGCAGTTATACTGGAGCAGGGTATTTTAAAGTTATATTATTTGGTTTGGGAGCTGGAGGTCTGTAAATGCTACTGTAAGGCTTCTGCTGTTTAAACATTATTTCATGTTGGCATTTTTATTTGAAGGCCCAACCATGGCCAAGGAAAGGAAACTTCTGTACTTTTCTTTTTGTGTTACATCTTCCAAGTGGAATATTTTCAAGCACAATAGAATTGAACATGGGCTTTGGAGAGGGAAAGAGAGGAGAAAGGGGAGTCAGCTAGAAGAGGTGATGAGTCCAGAGGGGTACTTGGCAGTTTAGTTCTCTGGGGACTGAAAAACGCTTTTAACCAGTGTGATGTTGCAACAGTCCAAAAGAGGAGAGAAAAATCCACGTCTGATCTAGACCGACCAGAAACTAAAAACAAGGGACACTTTGAATTCTTAGACTCTCACCACAACTGAAAACTGTGTTCAGGCCAAGGAACTGGAAAATCAGTTTCTTGGGTTAGAGAAATGCTTCCCTGAAGAGTCAGAGGCAGCTTTCCGTTTTAATTGGTAAAGAAATTATTGTGTTCTGAAGCAGTGATCCTAACATTTGAACCAGTGCAAAGGTTTGCAGTCAGGGCTATGAAGAGCTTAGTGAAATGCTACAGTAAAAGAAAATTTTTCTGTGACATTTTCTTGCCATTTGGCTCTGTTAGTCTATCATTTGTCACAAAATGGAAAAATAAGATCTGTCTTCATAATGTACCGAAAAGAAACCTAACTGCAAACACAAGTCAGGAAGAGGCATAGGGACAGGAGCTGAGTGGTGTAACCCTAGATCAAGAGATGGTTATGAAAAATCATATACTGGGGACCTCAGAATCCCCTGACCAGGAGTAATTGAATGCGGTAATTGTTAAGGAGAGCTTTGAGAAGAAATGTTGAGTAAAAATTACTTACGGTGTGCTTGTTTTAAGAGGGAAGTGTAGTAAATTTCAGGACAAATTTTTAAGTGGCAATAGCACAGGCACGGCCTATGCTGTCGGCAAAATAAATTTTCTGAACTAAATGACTCCTCTCAGTCAGCCAGGCTAAGTGTTTGTTTTTGGGGTGAAATATGTATTTCCTTCATTGTGCTTGTACAAGGATAGCTGAAGCCTGAGAGGAGGACTCTGGGGATCTGGTTGCAATGGCTGGTAATAACACTTGCCCTTTATGGGATGAGGGGTGAAGTCTTGCAAATTTGCATTGCAGAATAAGGGATGAGATCAGAAAACCCTTCTTAAATGTGTCAGAGATATGGGAGATGTACTTAGTTTTACAAGAATCAAGAAAATTAGGATTTTTCCTTTAGTTTTGCACTTTTAAAACTGATGTATCATTACTAGTCTACTTACTGTGGAAGACATTAGGCTAAACAAGTTAAACCCATGGAGAGCTGCCCTGCAGTCTTCTGGATTAAAATGATATATGTGTCAAGCATTATATTATTTTATGCATAAATTTTAGAACAATATTTTCTTTAAAATATATATACTTGACTCTGGTAAAAGTAGTATGATTCCTACAGCCTGTATTTTACCAATATGCAAAGCTTCTCTTTTGCATAAGAACACCACAGCACTTTGATAACAAAATATGACAAAAGATAACAAAATCAAGAGAGTTTGAAGATGCTAGGCAGCCTGTTCTTGTAGCACCGTGATTTTTTCTTGCTCTTGCAGAACTGCCATCAAGCAACATACAGATAGACCATTTTCTTCAGACGATTAAAACCGTGTATGTGGAAAATATACTTCTGTTCAAGTTTTATAGGTGCTGTGGCCATAAGATGGTTCCAAAATTTCATTCATCAATTCTATAATTTTTTTTTCTAATGTCCTCTTTCCATCTGATGGCCATTGGAAAGCAAAACTCACTGTGCTAGTTCGTAAGGACAAGATGGTATGTTGGGAGTGCTCTTTAACCGGGATGAGGAACTTCACAGGGATGACCTGGACTTTTGTTATGTTCCTGCAATGCACATTTAAGTATTTTTCTGGGTAGTGAGCTGTAGTACCTTGCATACATATGATTCTTGACTACAAATATACTTGCAAGCTCCAGCTCACATGAAATTCTCAGCTGAAATTTGTTGCCTGTTTCATGGAGCTTAGGGCAAGTTCTGTTCACCTGTGGGTTTTTTTCTCAGTATTGAGGCATGAGTAGTGTTCCTTGCTTTGGCTAAATGAAGTACATTTTAGAAGGCAGCTGCCTATTGCCAAGAAGAGCCCTAATGCAAGAATATTTCCATCTGAGAGGATTAACATGTGCCCAATGTACATCCAGTCTCACATCCCACTCTGCAAACAAGACTCACTGATGAATTAACTCTCTTCTTGCTTCAAAGGGCAGTCAAAAGATGAAAGTGAAAAACTGGGCATATTTTAAAAAATGACATTATATGAGAAATAGGTCATTCAGCCAGATTGCAAATCATTGATTTTCAAAAATGTGGAATGTCAGGCAGTCCTATTTGAAAAACTATGCCTTCCCTTGCTTGTTGCATATTTTGCTAGTGATGAAAAAAGCATATTCGTGAAGGAAAGACAGTGTTTTAACTCCTACTTAGGATAATGCCAACAGTATTCAACTTGTTTGGTCCAGGCTTATGCCAATATAAATACAATGCATTTGTCCTTGTTCCGTTTGTAGTTCTTTTGTAACAGAAGCCGCAAAGGTATTTTGAACAGTTGTAAATATAAAACTGATACACTCGTTTCTGGTATTTCATAGTTGCAAATATGGAGTCTGCTTTTTGTGAAGACACTTGATTTTATTGAATGTGTCATATACATGGCTGATCCTTCTCATGCACTGAAGGAATGTCAATGCTGATATAAAAACCCATATAATAACCCACTAGCTTCTCATATATCACTGACTCAGTCAATAAAATATATAATTGTGATGCTAATTAAATTGCGATTTTAAAGCTGTGTCTTTAACAAAGGGATTGTTTGTACCTACCCAAAATTAAAACCAGAGCTATCAGTCTAATTCAGCATAGCTGTCAATTCTAAAAGCAATACACAGAAGCTGCAACTTCTTAGCTTCAGAGGCACAGGTCTGAGGAGGTGTAAATTCTCCACTGAAGAAGAATGCACAACTTGCTGCCTGCAGTTTAATTGGTGCTACATGTATTAGCAGAGCAGAGACCTATAACTACATAAATCCCCCAAAATCAGCTATTTAATAATCTATTTGAGCAGTACCAGTGCTGACTGCCTAAAACTGGCTATCCAAAAAAGGCAAAACAGTATCCATCTCAAGAATTAAAACCCTAAGCCAATATCATGTGTAGTCCTCTCAGATACAATTACTTTTTCTAGTATTCTAGTTTGTCTTGAATGTGCCTGGTATGTTTTTATATGCTATAAAAATAAATACAGTGGTTTAAAGCCCTGG
Organism: Oxylabes madagascariensis; assembly: GCA_013400675.1. Taxonomy (NCBI): domain Eukaryota; kingdom Metazoa; phylum Chordata; class Aves; order Passeriformes; family Timaliidae; genus Oxylabes; species Oxylabes madagascariensis. The sequence continues at coordinate 28,184 of VYZR01035505.1, forward strand.
AAAGTCCAAGTAGGTATTAAATAGTCCAGCACTGCAGAAATGCAGGATCTGGTTTTCTGAGGTCATCTGTGCTCTCTGTGAATATCTGATCCAATTCAGCACATCTGGGCATTTCTTCTGCAGTTGCCAGGGAGTTGGCCATGTATTCACAGGGCTTTCCCCGTACCACCTATTGCAAGTGGTTGTGGTGGCCAAGGCAAAGACCAGGCATAGAGCAGGCTCACTGGAGCTAGTAGTTGGATAACATTTGAAAATTAGTATTTACACCCAGATGAGAAAAAACAGACTTGTAGGGAGAGATCATACTGCTATTAGGGCAACTTCTATAGTTGGGAAAAACAGACAAGCTTTTAGACAGACAAGACCACTTCTTGTCTGTTAGAACAGAATAAGAACAGAGCAGAAGAACAGAACAGAAGCAGGAGTGTTCAAGCTGTAAGACCAAGATGCAAACGTTTGCTCTACTTTTACTT
>VYZR01035505.1:38544-50453 GCA_013400675.1 Oxylabes madagascariensis
TGGATCCTGCCAGTAGTTACTCTCATAAGTAGTTTCCACTATTGAGAACACCAAAATTGAAACAGTCACCAGTTTTATTGATTCAAAACCATATGAGTAGCATAAAAGCAGAAAATTGTATCCCAGAGACCCAGCTGGTAGGTCTGAGAAGATTGTGAAAGGCATGAGACTTGAGCTATTTAAAAGAAGCTACATGCCCTTATAATTTGAAAATGAAGTAGAGATTCTTGGATCCCAGTACTGGTACTAATTTGTCTTCTGGCTCAAATACCCTGCTTATGTGAAAGATTTNCTGTTCTTTGAAACTGGGAGTGCCTCTCTCTTCCATGCACACCCATCTCCCCTAGTGCCACAGACCAACGGCAGAAGGACCTTTTTTTACCCCTCCTGTGTGTGTACAGCAGGAGAGCTCTTCTCCCTGACTCTCTGCTGACTGTGTTGGATGTTANAATGGAAGCAGAAATCCATATTTAAACAGCTGGTTCTAAGAGCTGGTGCTTTAGGGGATGAAAAATTTTAATGCAAGACTCACAAAACTTTTGTAGCAGCTGGTTGTATAAGTATCTGCCATAATTCTGTCTGTGTGTATATATCTGTACAGCATTGTGATCCTATCTGTGTGTGCATGGTACTTGAGGTGAGGAGAGTGTTCACTCCCTGCTGTGCCAGGCACTCACACTTCTCACCTTTTCTTTGAAACTGGGAGTGCCTCTCTCTTCCATGCACACCCATCTCCCCTAGTGCCACAGACCAACGGCAGAAGGACCTTTTTTTACCCCTCCTGTGTGTGTACAGCAGGAGAGCTCTTCTCCCTGACTCTCTGCTGACTGTGTTGGATGTTANTATCCTGAGTTAGAAGGGACCCACAAAGATCACTGAGTCCAACCTTAAGTTAATGGCCCTTATGGCAGCTAGCAACATGTCCCGTCTGGGCTTCTGGGAGAAGTCCTATGGTAGGCAATGTGGTGGGAGTAGTGTGGTGCCTATTACGTTATTGAAAACAAAATACAGCTGCATGTTCCTGTTGGTTGAATGCAACCTGTCAGCACCACCATCTCGCAAGAAGCCAGGACTGATTACAGCCAGCCTTCACAGCAGAAGGTGCCAGTAACCAACCAGCTGGAGAAGCATGATATGTTCTCCTCATTAACATGGCAGCTTAGAGCAGGAAGTGTGCCCGGAGAAACACCATGACACGAGGAACTATATGGTGACAGCAGGTTGCTCAGAAAGCCCCAGAGGAGCTGCAGTGTTTCTCATGATGGCTGAATGCCCCAGGGCCAGGACAACATGTGCTCTCTCATGCCATGGACTAATACAGGCCACCAGTGATGCTTGCTAGGCCCATAGCCTGTGGATTTACGCATCCTAATTGTTAAATACTTTTAGGACCAGCTCTATTTTCAGTCCTCTTAGTTAATGGAATCTAGAAAGCTGTGTGTCTTTATCATCTCAAGAATGTGTTTGATGCCAGCCCTGGGCACAGGGAAAATGGATCACATGGCTGTAACAAGCTGGTAACAAGTAATGAGGGCTAGGTAGACTCCAAGCTGTTTTGGTGCATCACTGTTTTTTTCCAGCTCTGCTTGTATTATATTCTGGTCTGGACAATCAGAACCCTTGTACCTTCAGAGAAACATCAAGGAATGAATGGTTTTCCCTCCTGAGTAAAATGAGAACATGTGAGTGTGGGGTGAGAGGGGGAGGGAGAGATGCATTTGCATAGGTCAGGAAAGGTCATTAAAACATCTGGCAGTAGTAACTGACATGTGTCAAATTTTAGTGTTCATTAAATTTGTATTAATGCAAGAATGGTTCCTAAGCTCCAAATGCCACTTTTGGTTGCTGTATTCCCCCAGTTGACGGTGATGACTTTTCAGAACTGTACCATGCTTGTTTTCTTGCTAGTGGCATCTGACCTGAGGTCAGTTTTCTGTTTAACCTATTCCTGTAGGTCAAAAGACAAATTAATCTGGTGAGAATTGAATTGGAAATGAGGTATCTGGATAGCAGGTGTCCCAGCTGTGGAATAGCTGCCAGACTGAAACATGTTTGTATCTGTCCTCATGCCATCCAAGAAGTCATATCTGAGGTCAGGGAGATATTCTGTTGACATCTGAGATGGGAAGTTATGGGGAGCGGAAGTGGCAGGTGCCCTGTGTGAGCAGATTATCTTGCAGTCAGGGGGGAAATGTCTGAGAGTGTCTGTGAGCGTAAATGTGCATGTTCCTTGTATTGGGCACTTCGCTTTACCTGGATTTACTAGCAGTTTATAATTGTAAAGAAGTCAGAAAATTTCCAGGCCCCTCAAAGAGGAGAATCTCACAAATCTTTTTCTTCCTTTTGTTTTTTTTTTTTTTCNTTTCAGCAGCTCCATAAAGTTCACTGGTCTTCAGAGGTACTTTGAGGCCATAACCGTCTGCCAGCTTGAGAGGAACAAACTTCAACCTAGTGGTAGTCAGGAATCTTCCAGCAGAAAATAATTTCACTTGAAAAATGTTTTCTGTCAAAATCAAAACATTTTGTGGGAACTGCCTCAAGGAACTTTAAAAACCCCCCTGAAGCCAGACAGATCCCGCCCTTCTGTCCATTACTCTGTATTGAGGTGTTCTGCATGGTTACAAGAGACAAAATTCAGGTTACTACTTGCTTCTGGTGCAGACAAGAGACACTTGCTTAAGTCATGCGTGTCAACACTGGATGTGGTAGATATGCTTGGTGTCTCTTTTCCTTTCCTTGGACCTGTCCTAGCTTTCAAATTAGAAGAAGGATGTGAAATTTGGTCTTCCCCATCTGAAATTCACTAGGATATTGGCTATTCTAGTGTGTCAATGCCTTCAAAAGTCAATGCTCACTCTGATGTTGAGTAGGGAAAAAGAACTGAAGTAGCAGCAGCTCCAGGTTGGAAGGAAATGGTTTCTTCTCCAGGATTTCTTACTTTTGTATTGCCAGGACTGCTCAAAATTCTGTTTAGCCTCTTGAAAGGCAGTTTACTTCTTCAGGTAGGGCTTAAGTCATTTCCTGCTCTGGTGATCATTACAAGGATAATTCTGTGAGCTTAGTTTTTCCCAAGATAATCTCACAAGAGTAAAATGGAGACGTTTGACATGGAAGCCCATGAAATCTTCAGCTAGGAATACAGCAGCCAATACTTATTTTTCATCCAGGGGAGACTGGTATCTTTTCATCAGTATCCAAAAAAATTTTAATCTAATAGACAGTGCCCACATTTGCTATTGTCACCCACTGAAGTGAGTTGCAGTACCAGCCATACCATTTTGATTGTAAATTGATCTTTCTTCCCTCTTTAGAGCATCACAGAAATCACCCACACCATAAATTCTGCTCATTCTGTTCATTGGTTGTTTAGGTCCTTGTAGAAATATGGAGAAATAAACTCAGTCCTCCTGCTCCTCATCATTCTGCTTCTCCCACTGGCCCCAGCCACAGATGCCATGGGCAGAGAGGAGCAGTGGGGACAGCAGGAGCAGGAGTCAGGCAAGTCTGCAAAGGCAGAACTGAGGACATGAGCAAGAAATGTGGCAACATAGAAAAACTTAATTTTTCATGAAAATTACTCTTCTTTCCAAAACTGTGAGGCCAACTTGCATATTGGCTTTTGCAGTCACTGGACCTAACACAGTATCTCTTTTACTGATGGCAACAGAAAGCCATAAAAACCTCTACTACTGCACACTGTGCATAAGCACTGTCCAGAGTTGCTGGATGTCCTTGTAGTATTCAACTTACAGCTTATCCCACACCCATTTATTCCCACAGAAAAGTGGTGCTAATGCTCACTTACACACAGGGAGAAAGCACAAACTCCTGCAAGAAGAGAAGAAGAAAAAAATCTGATATATTTCACTTTTTTAATGGGCTTTCAAGTGAGCATTTTATGTAGTTTGCTCACTGGCCACCACTGCCAACATCTTTTATTTCTTTGTTGTATTTTAGTGAGAGGGCAGTGCTCCCCTTCCATGCCTAGCAGATCTCCAGGAGCAGGAGATATCTGGGCTGGTTTAGCACTGGTCTCAGGCACACAAACTGCAGTCTGTAAAAGCAAGGCACAGCTTGTTTCAGCAGAACTGGCTTTGTGAGGTGCTAACATTTGACTGGGTTCAAGGAAGAAGAAAACAAGCTCATTGCCTGATAGAAAGTGAACTTGACCTGTAGTATGTGTTGTGATAGATAAAATTGTGGCGTGCTGCTGACAGGCATTGAATGTTGTGAATCAAATGAAGTCATCATCCCCAAGCTGACATGGAACCGAGTCCCATTTTTTAGTGTTTGGTGTCATTCTCTCCCTGTTGGCTTTAGCCCTTTTGCCTACAAAATCCCATTTTCCTCTCTGTTGTAATCACCCTTCTCATGTTCTGAGCAATATTCAGAGTTATAAGCCATCGTTTGTGTTTCATGGAAGTGATTAAAACCATGTTACAAGTCAAACAGGAGTTTAGAAGAACATTTCCTGTCAGTGCTGCACTCTGTATGCCTACTCAGAATTAATAGCTTTTCTGCAAATTAGCACATAATGGGTTAAAAGCATGTTTATGTTGGCATTAAGTACTCTGGCTTCTTTTTCTCTGCAAGGCAAGACAATATTTTGCAAACTTTTTAAAGAATCTCTAATAGACATTATAGTGGCGCCATTCACACTGCTATATAGTAGTTAAGGCTGTGTCAGCACTTCCATTATGAATCCTGTTTTTCAGGGATTTATAACCCAGATGTAAAAATTTGCTCTGGGCTGAAATTTGGTTTCAGCTCAGGGAGCACATTTTTTAACAGATTAAAAAAAATCAGCATGGCCTTTTTTGAGTTATAGGAGTGTTAAGAAAAAATCCATGGGAGAGGGAAGTGCAGGGAGAGAAAGGCAGACCATTTTTTCATTAATATAACTCAAAAATTGGTGGGGATAAAAAATAAAGTTTGGATGCAGTCTGTTCAATCTCCCTCTCTGCAAGCCAACAGGACAAGAGCACTCTATTTTTGTAATGGTATTTTAAGAGGAAACATGATTTTTTTTCTATGTGGTTTATAGGTAGTTCAATTTAATTCTTCAGACATTTATTGCATGCTTAATTTCCTCATCTTCCCCCCACACACCCCAGAGTTGCTCTGTGGGGTTTGGTGGGATTATTCAGCAGTCAGAGGTGTTTGTAGGGTCTGACCCTGGTTCTGGACATGTCCCAGCATCACTGTAAGGCCCACGGTGCACCTGCACTGGGGCAGCCTGTCTGGCACGGCACCTCTTGCAGAACCTTCAGTGCCATGGAGGCGTGAAGGGCAGAGGAGCAGCTCGAGCCCCGCAAAGTGGAGTGGGAGATGAGGAACTGACTTGTTGGCCACTTGAAGTGTATGAAGCCTTGGGACCACCTTGTGTTCCTTCCATGGGGCTGCCTGTTGCCACCCATGTCACGGGTACGTGTTCTCCCCATTGTTTTTGGAAGAAATGAGTGTGGGATACCTGACGGTGAACTGGGCTGGGCTCTGCCTGTTCCCAGCCTCTCCTGACCACATAAACAAGAGACTGGTCCCAGACTGTGGCATCAAGTGGGATGGGGTTTTCCACCACCAGAGAGCTCTGGAGCTCCACCTAAGGCTCCTCCTTGTGTCAGTAGAAGCCACATGAACAACGGGACGGGCTCGGTCTTGAAAGTGGGCCTTAACCTGCATTTATCTGAAGCCATGCACATATCCACAGAAACTCGCACGAAAGATTGTGATGGGAAAGGCTGGGATCTGCAGCTCCAAAGACCTGCTGTGCCCTGCTCTTGCCCTGGCTCTGTGCGTGGGGCTCAGGTGTCCACAGAGCAGGCTGGGCTGGTGGGGATGGTTTCACTCTCAACACATCAGGCATCAGTATTGGAAAAGCAAGACAGGTTGTGGTGAGGTTTTTCATTGCCAGAAATGCCACAGTTTCACTGCCACCAACACCACAGTGAGCTCAGATGTGCTGACCCATCCTTATAGCCAGCTCAGACATGCTCAGGGTTAGTGTCCAGCATGGCCCCTGGAGAGGCACAGGCTCTGGGAACAGCCCTGCCTGGCACAGTATCAAATTTAAGGCTCTGCAACTCCAGAATCAAAAAATCCCTAAATAAAGCTTGAAATCTTCCTTCTTATGTTCAGTGGTTATGCCATGAAGGGGCTTGCCAGCACAACAAAGACCTGACATATATCAAACCATGGTATGGCACACAGCAAAGCAGGATATGGCATATATCAAGCCTCACATGAAAGTGCAGCGCACAAGAAAAACAGGAGGATCACAAGGTATCAGCAGGCAAGGACTGAAAGCTGCTGAGAGCCAGTTCACACCTTGCAGTTCTCACCCTGTACCTTTCAGCCATCCTCTGTCGTCAGCACATCTGAAGTTTACATGGATTTAAATAGATGCTGAAAGAAATAATACAGCTCTAAAAGGGTTTTAATAATCTCCTTCTGTCTCTCATTGTATCTCTGGGTTGATAACAAAGGTGCTTCCTGCTTTTCCTGTTTTTATTAGTTTGCCCTTTCTTTCATTCGCTTACTCGTTTTGGTCTTTTGCTTTGGTTTTGTTTTGTTTTTTTTCCTTTAATGGACTTGAGTTTCATTTCTCTTTCAGGTTTTTAGAATTGCTGAGATTCCAGGAGAATCTTTGTTATATTTATTTAAATGTGGGGTGGGGTTTTTTGTCTTGTTTTGGTCTTCTTTTTTCTTTATGTTTTTTTAACTCCCTTGAGATAAGACTCAAATCCTGGTACTAGAATATTTCTAAATTTGTTCCTGCACTGTTATCCCAACTATTTATGTTGTATTTACTACAGCGCTTCTGCTGAATGAGAACAAGTCTGCAGCAATTTTATCTTCATTCCCAAAGATTCAAGATGTTTTAATATAATTTTTTGTTTCTTTCTTTTTTGTCCAAAGAAGTTTATGGACAAAGGACCTGAAGTGAAATATGATATTTCTGAGGATTACGTTATGTCATATGAAATGATAAAATGTTCCTATTTTTGTAAATAAGTCTTGAATAAATTGTTTGCTTTCACATCATGTTCAACTATTGCTTCATATTCTAGACCGTCCTGTTTAAGCACACGTGTGTAACATCTTTTATTACAGATACACCTCACAATTTCTTTCTCTGTGTCCTCTCTGCATGAATTACTCTGTACAGCAATTTAATTTTAAATGTAAATTCCATTTTGTTTTGTACAGCATTACTGTGTGAACACAGGGTTTCTTTGATACATGTTGTTGAGATCACAGCCCCAGAGCCACCTGCAGAGCAGGCTGCTGGTAGGTGCAGGGTCCCAGCCATGTCCCAGTGGGTTCGTGGACAGATGGGATGCCCGGTGGTCCTGTTAGGCAGGACTTGGTGGCTGCACCAAACATCCTCCTGCCATGAGCTGTGCAGGGCCACAGATGGGCTCAGCTCCTGCGGGTGGGATCAGAGCACAGGCACGACAGCTCGTTAGGAAGCTGTGGTGTCCAAACAAGAGCAAACTGTGGAGCTTTCTTAGCACGAGTTTTCATTGCACTCCAGGCAATAAGCACGTAACTTTTAGCAGTGTTAAACTACACACTGCACTGGGCTTTGTTCAGCACAGAAGGTTAGATGTGGTTGGTTTGGGTTTTATGCCAGGGAGAGCAGATACTTGAAGACAAATGCTGTATTCTCACAGGGAATTTCTGGAGATATTGTCACATCACATAGGTCTCTGTGACAAAACAAAACAAAAAATACTTTGATCAGCTACTTACATTTCTCAGTTTTCCTTGAAGAGAGCCTGTGTTGCTTGAAAGCTGAGATCAAAGTCACTGTAAGCTCCCAGATCGGAAGCAAAATTGCAGAAGATTACATAGGTTCTTTTTATTTTATTTGAGGTAATGGACAGACAGGGAGAAGGAACAAGCAGAAAATGGAAATGTCTCTGAAAGATAAATGGTTAGAAAACCTCCATATTTGAAAGAACAAACCTGTCTGTTTGGGTTTTTTTGGTTATACTTCATGTATTTACAGTAGTTATAGCAATGTTTTACACTGGAAAAAGTAATGATGTTAACATTCTTGTAAGAAGAGATTGCCTCAAATAAAACTTCAGAGGCAGCTGAATGAAAGAAGAAAATAAGGCTAAAATATGAAGCTTAATATTGCCAGGGGGCATCTGGTGTGTCAGTCAGATGAATGAGGTAAGCTGATTTATGCCCTAAAAACTTTAGCCAAGGTGTTCCTGATGGTTTAATAGACTGCTGGCCTCCCACAGATCATTGCTAACTGCAAGAGAGATTTTGCTGAGGTAGAACTACAATCATGTGTGTCTACACTGCTTGCAAGCACTCCACTGCTCCCAAGTTGTTTATTTTTTGCCTTTTCCCTTTCTATTGATATTGGGTTGTATTTTCTTTGTAGTTATAGTCAGCAAATGGCCGAGTAATAAATTTATATTTCCAAGCTGTAGAGAGGATTTGATTTAGCAAATAATTTTTACCATTTGGAGCAGTTTAAAATGAGTTTTCCAGTTGCCTTTGCAGTTATTTTCCCCCTCTTTATGCCATTTTGCTGCATTGTCATGCTTGTTTTCTTTGATTCTCGGAAAGCAATGCTTTAGTGGTGACGATGGGATATTGCCACATTACAGGCTTCCTTGCCAGATGAGTTCCCTCAGTGCCAATTACTGCTCAGCACTGGATGCTGCAATAGGTCAAGCTGTACTTTTTGCTAGTGGTTCTTTTTCTTTCACATGCATCGCTTCTGTGTAAAGCACTTGGGGGCAAATTGTGCTCCTACCTTGGTAATTGTCACTGTGCTACTCCGGGGGACCATGTGAGGAGATGCAGATGTTCTCTGGATGTGTGGAGCTCCACAGGGACCATTAACCTGCTGGTGCGAGACGGCCAAGGCCATAGGAGATCATCAAAGGCTAAAGTTTGTAACTTCTTAGCTGCTTTGTCTCCTGAGGGTCAAATTACTCCTCCACCTTTTGCATTTCTCTTGCCTTCTCTATTTAGCTCAGGTGTAGTGCAGAGATTTTGTCTTTCAGAGCTAATGCTTTGACCACTTGAGGCAAACTTGAAGCAAAGCATGGTGATAGCAGCCTCTCCCAACCACAGCAACTCTGAGAGCAGGTATGGTGAAAACAGGGAGGCTGAGTATTGCAGGAGTGATCACCATGTCACTCCTCCTGCCTGTTGCTGTGCCCTTCCATCCGTTCCTGCCCCAGGGGCTGGTGGTAGCATTGTGCCCCATCTATTTGGGCAATGGAGTGCATGAATCCAATGTGAAGCACAGGAGAATCAGATGGAGAGCAAGGGCCACATCTGCCTGATCACTGAAAGAAGCTGTGTGGCATGGCACAGAAACTAGAAAATCATTTCGAGCTGTAGCTTGAAACTGTGTCACTCATTGTTTAATTAAACATTGAGATATGTATGACAAGGCTGGGAGTTAAGCTTTGCTGTGTGGTGGGTGTTCTCTGAACTCCGAAATTCCCTTTTTTTGGCTGCTGGTGTTTTAACCCAATATGGCCTACAGAGACTGCAAGGTCATTTTCACAGGTAAACGCCTCAAATCTGTTGTGTAAAGCCAAATGCAGGAGACCTTTGATCGCCTGTTAAACTCTTATATAGGAGTCTCTACAGTTTTGCAGTAAAGCTGTTTATGATATGTTGTTCGTGTTCCTAATTATAAATTTGTAACAGAATTCTCTGTCAACAGAGCTTTTTATGCTGGGAATTTAGGCTAGTTGCAAGGTTGGTTTGGGGTAACTAAAAATACTAATGTCATTTCTTGAAACACAAGTAATTCTGAAATATTACCAAAATGATGATTCAAAAGCACATGTGGGCAAATGCATAATCAATATACAATATTGCCACAATAACAATATGACCCTGATCGTGTACTGGAGAACAGAATTTTGTACTGTAGTAACAGCAGCATCCTAGCTTTCATTCCCTCTGATGCTCACATTTGAGTTATAATTTACCAGCAGAGAAACTGATAAACTGATGGAGATGTTGCCTTGGTGCATCCCTTAAAGATAATATTTTTCAAATGAAGGGCCAAACTGGAAAAATTGGAAGTAAAGGTTTAGCATCTCTGTGTACATGCAAGGAAGCAACTTCATCTTGTGAGGGACATGCTATTCTTACTGCTGCCCAAGACAGTCCCTACCCGCCCAGGGCAGCTTTGCCCATGGCTCAGTGACATTTTTTGCTCTGGGTCTTAGGATTCCTCTGCAAGGAATAAAACTGCCTTAAAGAAACTGCTGTTTGGCTGGTTGCTTTCAATTTTGCTGCCTCAGAGAATATCTTTGGTTATCCACTTCATTACTTCACAAAAGCTCTGAAGTAAAGGCAGAATTTATCGGTGACAACAAGTAGAAATTGGAAGAATTGAAGGGAGAGATTATGTGAGACCTTTTAATATAAAGAACTGTAGTTTAAGTTAAGAAGATTATTTTATCTTCAGCTCCTCTGACAGGTCCTCTGTTACATAAGTGTTCTGCTTTTTCCAGTTAAGTATTGCCTAAATGTCAGTCATGGCCATTTCCTGAAATAGGAACACTGAGTTTATTTAATTTGGGGGGTTTAAGTATTTTCCATTTCAGAATAATAAATACATAAGATATAAGATCCCGTCTATGTAAAGGCTACATTCTGGTAATATACAGGAGTATGTTTAGACATATTAAAAACTTCTTAGTTATGATTTTAAGAGTAAGCTTTGATTTTTCTCCTGACATGGCTACAGCAAGCTTTCATGTCAAAAGAAACCCACTGAAGATGTTGATTCATTGGGAAAGGGCTGAAATGTCATACTCCTAACTACATCTTTTCATTTTCCAAGCTCCTCCTAGAGAACTGACAGAAGAAGAAAAGCAACAAGTTCTCCATTCAGAAGAATTCCTGATATTTTTTGACCGCACAATACGTGTAATTGAGCGAGCTTTGGCTGAAGATTCTGACATCTTCTTTGACTATAGTGGTAGAGACGTAGAAGAGAAAGATGGGTCAGTCTGGAGTGTTTTTTGCTTTTGTAAAATAAGTTTTATAAAGATAATTCCAATAACAGGAAGCCTTAACTTTAAACAAAGTTTAACATTTTTGTTGTTAAGAAAGCTTATAATCTCTTCATGAAGGCCTGGGTCACTTTGTCATCTGAAATTATATTGTAAAATAGCTTTACGCTTTACTGATCCGGGTTTTAGGCTTTTTTTAAATTTCGATGTATTGTTCAGCTGGTTTAATTTTTTGTTTCATTTCTGTGACGAAATTTAGAATTATGGAAAAATAACTGAAAGAGATAAATGTGTGTATACACATGTACATGTAAATGTACATTTCAACAGAATACGTGTATGTGCTTATGGTATTTTCACAAATTCAAACTAGTGTTGTTTATATCCTACTACTGCCTCAGGTCGGTAGTGGATCCCACTATACCATGCATTGTGGGGATGAAAATGATCTCCCAAAGCATTTGCAATCTAAACAGCTAAGATGAGAAATGACAAGTTTTGTTTTCAGCAATTGATATGGGAGCAAAAGCAGTGAAACTTGTTAGTTGGAGAGGAAATATTTAGGTNAAAACTTGTTAGTTGGAGAGGAATATTTAGGTTGCAACAGCTATGTATCTGTTGAAGCCTCATGGCAAATCAGTAGCTGTATTGCATGGGAGTCACTGGAGGTTAACCCAGAACATCATCCCTATGGACCAGCTCAGTGCATCAGTGTGACAGTGTTGGACCAAGACTGAGCTTCAGCCTGTCCTTACGGTGTCACACAGCATCTGCTGTCTCCATCTGTGGGAGGAGGTGTCATACTTTTAAGATTTCAGGAGTCAAAAGTAAGAGGGGTTTGGTTATAGTTTGGAGGTGAAAGTTCAGAAAAGGGAGAGCTGAGTGCTAGTCAGGCTC
>VYZR01035536.1:706-10893 GCA_013400675.1 Oxylabes madagascariensis
GAAAATGGGGGAATAGAATCTTGTGGGGGTGGGGGCAAAAAAGAAGGGAATAAAAGCGTGTGGAGGTGGGGGGAAGAGATGGAAAAAGAGGCTTGTGGAGCTGGAGGAAAGAGAGGGGAAAAGGGATTGTTGAGCTGGAGGGGAAGAGATGGAAAAAAGAGTTACGGAATTGGGGGAAAGAGATGGAAAAAAGGCTTTTGGATTTGAGGGGAAGAGATGGGGAAAAAAGGGTTTGTGGAGGTGGGGGGGAAAAGATGGGGAAAAGCCTTGTGGACCTGGGGGGCAAGATGGGGAAAAAAGGCTTGGGGAGCTGAGGGGAAGAGATGGAAAAAAGGCTGTGGAGCTGTTGGAAAGGGATGGAATAAAAGGCTTCTGGAGTTAGGAGGAAGAGATGGGAAAAAGTTTGTGGAATTTGGGGAAAGAGATGGGAAAAGCTTGTGGAGCTGGAGGGACTGAGGTGGAAAAAGAGGCTTGTGGAGTTGGGAGGAAGAGATGGAAAAAAGGCTGTGGAGCTGTTGGAAAGGGATGGAATAAAAGGCTTCTGGAGTTAGGAGGAAGAGATGGGAAAAAGTTTGTGGAATTTGGGGAAAGAGATAAAAAAAGGCTTGTGGAATTTGGGGAAAGAGATGAAAAAAGGCTGTGGATCTGGGGAAAGAGATGGGAAAAGCTTGTGGAGCTGGAGGGATAGAGACGGAAAAAAACACATGTGGGATTGAGGGGAAAGAGATGAGGGGAAGCCTTGTGGATCTAGGGAAAATGGGGGAAAAGGCTGGTGGGGCTGGGGGGAAAATGTGGGGGAAAAGGGCTTGTGGAGCTGGGGGGAAAGAGATGGAAGAAGACATGGATTTGGGGGAAGGAGATGGAAAAGAGGCCTGCGGAGTTGGGAGAAGGTGCCTTTAGCTGCCTTTAGCACTCGGTAGAACGAAGCCTCGGCTCCTGGTGCCTGAAGCAGACAGGTTGGTGAGCTCTGGCCCTTGGAAAAAGGGAATTTGTGCTGGATTGAAGATGGGTGACCAGGAAGAGGTGACTCAATGCCATGTGTGTGAGGCCTGGGCCTGGACAATGGGGTCTGACTCCTGGTTTTTACCATGAAAAGATCTTATTCTTCAGACCTTACAGGCGTCTTCAAGGCTTTTCAGCTCGGGCGGCTAAAAAAAGTCAGAGTATTTTAGGAAAAAAGACCAGAAAAACCTTTATTTTATCCTGCCTAGAGGCTGATCATTTCTTCATCAATACTTTTAAAGTTTTTTTTTCACGTAAAACAAGGCACTTTTCTCTGCTTGCTGAGGCCATGTGTTCTAACACCCCAGAGAAGAGACAACGGGGTTGGCTGAGGGGGAGTTTAGGACTTGGCCAACATTCCCAGCGCCTTTCTGAGGAGGTGAGGCACCCAGGGAAGTCCAGCCCCGTGCCAGCTTTCGTTGGCCACGTCTGCAGAAACCTTAACTTCTATTTTTCACCTTGCATTTGCTTGTTTTTGTTTCTTTTTCCCCCCTCCTGGTTCCCTTCCAGGACTGCTGAGTGTACGAGGATGCAAGTAAAGGGACATTCTCTGTTGCCCAAATTGTGTCAGTTGGAAAGCTTTAAAAGTTAATATTTACATGAAATGATCTCCAATTCATCTTGCTCGATGCCTGTTTGTTTAACATATTTAGGTGACGGCTGCATTTGTTTTTTTAAACTATTTGCACATTAAGGCACTTAAATTCTAACAAACCCCATCTTTCTCCGAGCCCTTATCACAGTTGTTAAAGATTTTTTTCATTAGTTCTAGAATTACACCTTTCAAAAACATGTTTGGGTACTTCTAATTTCAGGATTAAAAAGCAACTTTTTAATATAAAAGCCCTTTAGTGCAGAGAAAATGAAGCTTTTTGCTGAATTTTAGGTGTTTTGATGGGTTTCACAATAAAACACATTTCAGATGCTCCTGAAAGCGTGGGGAAATTAAATTCCAGAGGCAAGCTCTTCAACCTGCAGAGATCAGTGCAGAGTCAGTGGTTCTACCAATGCACAACCCAAGCCAAGGGTGTCCCCTGTGGGTTTGAGGAACAAAATCTGAATTCCTGGGGAGCTCTGCAGGTCTGGGTGTGCTGAATTTTGGGGGAATTCTGAAGTTCTGATGTGCTGGGTTCCTGGGGGGCTCTGCGGGACTGAATTGTTAAATTCCTGGGGGTCTCTGCAGGACTGAATTTGCTGAATTCCCAGGGAACTCTGCAGGTCAGAGTGTGCTGATTTTGGAGGAAGCTCTGAAGGTCTGATTTTGCTGAATTTCTGGGGGGTTCTGCAGGTCTGAGTGTGCTGAATTCCAGGAGAGTTCTGCAGGTGTGATTTTTCTGAATTCATGGGGGTTCTGCAGGTCTGAGTGTGCAGAATTCTTGGGGGGTTCTGCAGGTCTGAGTGTGCAGAATTCCAGGAGAGCTCTGCACATCTGAGTGTGCTGAATTCCAGGAGAGCTCTGCAGGTGTGATTTTGGTGAATTCCTGGGGAATCTGCAGGTCTGAGTGTGCAGAATTTTGGGGGAGCTCTGCAGGTCTGAGTGTGCAGAATTCCAGGAGAGCTCTGCAGGTGTGATTTTGGTGAATTCCTGGGGAATCTGCAGGTCTGAGTGTGCAGAATTTTGGGGGAGCTCTGCAGGTCTGAGTGTGCAGANCTGAACTGCTGCTAACAAGGCGCATCCCCGGAGCACAGCGTGGTTTGAGGTGATGATGGATTCATTTCTTGGGATTGAGCCTTTGGGGCGATTTCTGCCCCTGGTGCACCATCCCCACACGAACCCATTTCACCTTCCTGCACACAGTGCCACCCCTGGGCGTTGTTTTACACCCAGCGGCCTCTGACATTAAATTTGGTGTCCATTAAAGGAGGATAAAGGGCTGGATGCTCCACTTGCCCTGCCCCAAGCCCAGCCTTTGGGGCGATTTCTGCCCCTGGTGCACCATTCCCACACAAACCCATTTCACCTTCCTGCACACAGTGCCACCCCTGGGCGTTGTTTTACACCCAGTGGCCTCTGACATTAAATTTGATGTCCATTAAAGGAGGATAAAGGGCTGGATGCTCCACTTGCCCTGCCCCAAGCCAGCCTGCAGCCCGTGCTTTCCCCACACATGTTCCACGTTAGCCGTTTTCATTGACTATGAATCCATAAAAATCCATGTGGAACAGAGGGTACCCAGTGCAGCCCTGTCTGCCTGACTCCTTCCCATTCTAATTGGGCAGCAAAGCTGTTTAATAGAGTCTGTGGAGTCTGTTTAACTGCATTCTGCCAGAACAATGCTCTATTCATGTTCTCAACAGAACTCTAGTGATTGCACTAATATCTTTAAACTAGAAAACAAGTCTTAATTGGAACAGATGCTGCAAATACCGATGCAAATGGCCAGCTCTGGTGTGATCAAAACCAGGCCCAGCCCATTGATTTGTTTTTAATAGCAGCTTTCATTTTTTATTAGTGTACACAAACCTCACTAACACTATACAAAAAGTCAGTAACAATATTCTGAAAAATCATCTTGTTTAAAGCAGACTCAGCCCTGCATTGTTTCTGGCAAGGTGCTATTAAAGAGTTTCCGTCCTGTTTTGGCAGATCACGTTACTCAAACACTCCTCTCTGCTTTCTTCCCTTCTAGGGTTTGAATAATCCCGGTGATTTTTGGAGAAAGCCGTTGCTGTTACATGCAATAATCTGTTTAGATATTTACTTACATTACAAACAGGCATTCAGGTTAGATTAGGACAAATAAATCCCCAATCCTGGTAAGTATGTGTGTGTGAGACTGGGATTTGCTTGCTTTTGGAACCTGCTGTAGCAGAACTCAGCCGTTCCCAGCCATGGACTTTTTTTTTTTTTTTGTGGCAGTGCTTGGCCTGGGGAAGTCCGAGATATAAAGAATACAATGCTTTTTATGCTAAGAATAAAACTGTTCTGTGATTTTTCTGGAACAAATCGGTTTTGTTTTAAGGATGTGTGAGCTATTTGATAGCAGCAAGAATATCAAAACCACTCAGAGCAGGGAGAAATTTATTACGGCACACCTGGCACTCAGGATTAGTTTATTGGTCTGTGTAGGCAAATATTCCCTCAGTAGCTGCTACTTGGAATTGGAAAATATTTATATGTTTATATTTATGTGTATAGACACAGATATTTGAAGCTGATTGCGGGGATAAGATGCTCTTTCAGTCGAAAGCAAGAGGCAAAGCAAAAAAAAAAAAAGCAAAAGCAAGAAAAGAACAGGAGATGGCTCTGGGCCTGTTTTCAAATCTGTGGGCTCGTGTTGGCTTTTATTTGGAGAACTTGCTCTCATTGAGGCTTTGCAAGAGAATGAAGAGGATTTTTAGACTCGGGGGTGTGTTCTGTGGTGCCTGGGGGAGGCACGGCCGAGGATGTGGGGATGGCACAGGGAGAGTGGGAAGGAGGGCTGGGATGATGCCTTGGGGTTTTAGCTTTTACATTTTTCATATATTTATAATCCTGCAATTCTTTGGTGTAGAACTCTAAACTCCATGTACACTGTGAGCTGCTGCTTTCCCATTTTGGTCAGACACAACAATTCCTCTCCAGGGAATCAAGGACACCTCACTGCCTCAGGCCCTGAGAAATGGAAATAAAAGTGAGTTGTGGGGAGCAAATTTGGGGTAAACGACTTCATTACTTGAAGCTGGAATTGGAAGATTAACCCCCAATTTGCAAATGGATCAATAAATACAACTGCTTTTTATTCCCCTAAATAAAACAGGGGAATTTTGTCTGACCTCTGTTTTTAGCCCGGAAAAGGCATCAGGGACACCGGGACATCCACGATTCCAGCTAATTTGGGATGCAGGGCTGGGAGCTGGGGGGGTTGGAGCTCTCAGATTCCAGGCAGTGGCAGCCAGGCCACGCTCCTGAGCTGCTCCCCTCATCCCACACAACCCCAGCCGTGATTTATTGTGGGGGAATTGTTATGGGAACCCCCCAGGTTATTGTGAGGGAACCAGAGGGAACCCCCTGCCCGCCCAGGGGTGTCCAGAGGCTCCCAAACAGAACAAATCCCCAGCTCCCAGAAAAGCCTCCCAGCCTGGGCACACCCCTCAGGTGTGTTGAAAATGGTGACATTTGAGGAGGGCTGGGGATGGAGGCGATGATGGAGAAAAGGCTTTGCTCGTTACCTACCGCAGCACGGGGAAAGTTTAGTGGACTAAAACCAAAGCTTACCCCAACAAAATGAATGCGTTGTGTGGCTAGAGGCTCTTGTTAACTTAGCCCGCTGAAAATTGATTCAGAAAATTGCTCTGTTTGTAATTATGAATATATATGTGCTGAGGATGTGCTGAGGCCTGAGCAGGGCCCAGCCAGGGCTGCCTTACAGGGTGAATCCTGGGCACTGTGTGATGAACAACATCGGTATTATTTAGCTAAAAAAGGTGGCAAACACACTCTAATCTCACTGAATTTCTCCAAGAGCCAGGTGTGTGGGAATAGGAGACAGGAAAGAACTGCACCTACACGCTGAGTCGTGCCGGAAAAGAAGGAACTTTGTTTACATCTTTGACATTTGATAGAATTCCAAAGGTGACAGTGGATTGGAGGGTGAAGCTGCCACCCCTCCAACACACTGGTCAGACCAACAGTCTGTCAGCTCTCTCCTCCTCCATGAAAATATGAAAACAAACCATTTGTTGATACTTAAAAGCATGGGAACTCCTGGTACAGAAACGAAAAACAATTTTTCAGAAGACTGAATCAGGCAACACCAGGTGTCATTAGCTCTGTGAGCGTCCAACACCTCTGAGGGTGTCCGGCATCTCACAGAAAATGGCTTTGTGAGACAGCACGTCTTGAAAAAGCAAAAAAGTTTTAATAAAAGAAGAAAATAATACAAAAACAAAAGAAGAAAGCTGAACACAGTGTAGGAACAAGTCCCACACACCTGCTACAACACCTCGAGAATGCACTGAGAAGCCTCGAGCTCTCCCTTAAGTATTGAACGATCTGGGTGGGTTTTTTTGGCAAACAGCCCAATGGAGACTTGTTACCTTTCTGAGGATCAGGTGAAGAGACATATCAGGGTTTCTGTCTGGGCATTGAGCCAATTGCTGCCAGGAGAGTAAAGAAATTTTTAGCGTTCTTCCCTTAAAAGCTCTTGGGGTGAGTTTAAAACCTTTCCCTATATAGAATTATCTGCTTAGGTGTGGGATGCATTTCTACATGATCTTGTGCAGTTACCTGCAGGAAATGCATCCTTTTAAGAATCTTTCCCAACTGACATGGCCAGAGGCCTGTTTGTAGGGTATTTTAGGGGAAAACCCTCCCAGCTGAGGCTGGTCAGGATGTGTGCCATCAGATCCAGGAGTTTCTGTGCTAAAAACATCATCAAGTCACTTTGACTTGCTGATTTGGGCCTATAAAAGCTTCCCAATTGCCAGAAAGGATTCTCCAGATCCCCCCTGCGAAACTGCAGACTCTGGATGATGCTGAAGTATTTAAGCAATTGGTGATGTACCTTCCTCAGCCCCGGTCCTTTCTCTCATACAGTTATGATTAGGTTGTTTATTCTTATTTACCTTGTTTATTTTTGCTCGTTGCTAAAGCCAAGCACGCCGTTTTAGTGGATGTATCATTTTAGCACTTATCATTTATCATGTATCATTTATCAGCACTTTTTTGCTGTCTTTATACTCATAGTAAAATAAGGAATTCTTTCCCTTGGTGTCTGTGGTGTTTAAATCACCCCTGACAATTGGCAGAACACACAGACAGGAAGGGCAGGGGACACCAGGATGGGCGTCAGGAGGGACATCCCAAAAGGGACTTGGATTGAATTTGGCCTCCTTGGGAAAAGGATTTATCAGTCATCCTCAGCTTTGGAAAGAAATGGAAGGAACTGTGAATGTTTACGCCAAGAAAATTCTGTTTTTGTATTAAAAAAAGAATCTCCTCTCATAGGGCAGCTCCAGCAAAATTAATTGCAGCAAATAATTAAAGGCAGTGTGTAGGGGTTTGAAAGTCCAGTTTTTCTTGATACATTTTTGGATTAAAAGCAGTACAAAAATAGTTAATTTCTCATCTATACATTTCTTCCTTTTTACATTAAGAACATGTGAAAAACTATCGGCTTGGAGCCAAAGAACTGGCTGGGATTTAGGCAACCAGTTGGGATAATTAATGTGTAAGTATATGAATTGATGAAGCCTACAGAAAATTATTCAGAGGCTCTAAAATAAATGATGTTTGAATAGAGTCGGTGAGCTCTGTTATTTTTATTTAACTCTAATACTCTTGTAGGTGTTTGTAAAACAGGAAAAACAAAAATTTGATTATAAGCTGTTTGCTGATGGTTCACTGTCATGCCTGAGCTTTCATTTGACTGATTTTTATGCTGAAAAACACAGAAAATTTTCGTTTACCACATTCATGAGCTCTTCATACCATGGCCAGCGACTTCAGTGGCTCCAAGCCCTGTCCAGCCTGGCCTGGGACATTTCCAGTGATCCAGGGGCAGCCACAGCTCCTCTGGGCAACCTTTGTCAGGGCCCCACCACCCTCACCGAGAAGGATTTCATCCCAATATTTAATTTAAATGTGCCCTCTCTCAGCTTAGAGCCCTTATCCCAACATTTTCCTGCTCCAGGAGGGCTTTTGCAAGAGGAGGGTGCAGAAGGCTTTTCACCAAATCTTGAAAAACTTGAGATTTTACTCTGAAACCACTTCCCTGTTCCACTGGGAACAGGACCCCCACCACCCAGCCATCACCATTTTGGGATAGAAGTGAAAATAAAAAGAATAAAAGCCCCTGATGGGTGGGAAGTGTGCGAGAGGCAGGCAGCGGGAAGCGCTGTCCCTGCGGCAGGAGCAGGGTGGAGCTGTGGAATTGCAGAATTCATCATTTGCACTCAAATTTTGAGGGCTGAGAGAGCAAATCTCGCATTTATTTAGGACGTTAGCAGAGGAAACAAGTGGGTTCTCTCTGCTGGTTCTGCTGCAGGGATTAGCAGGCACACACTGGCCTGGGTGTTGAAGTCCTTGGTCCATTTGTGCCTGGAAAAAGCTCTGAGCTACCTTTAGATGTCCAGCTGGGCAGCTGACAGCTGAATTCTGCTCCAAAAGCAGGGAGCAGCAATGTTTTGTGGATATTTAATTAAAACAGCAGTCTCTCGGTGCAGGGAAAACTGCCACAGTTGCCTTCAGCAGTTGCTCGGTACTTTCTCTTTAAGTGGCTCGTGAGAGTTTTAGTTTTGGAATTAAACTTCTTTCTCAATATGTCTCAGTCTTCAGACTTCGGGGCTGATTTTGCAATCGCTCTTCTGGTTTTAATGATCTTTGTTTCGTAGGACAGAATTTGAGTTGATACCTAAACAACTCAGAAGAAATTTCAACAGAACAATTCAGCAAGAGAGTGTGAAAACGTTCGAGGGAAAACCTTCAGTGTCTGCCCAGAGGCAAATTTAATAAGCAGGTACTTACTATTAAAGGAATTTTTGGTGGCTCCCACAATCCTTCTGATGACATCATGATTTTACCTAATGAAGTTCCCAACTGCTGACGACCTTTCAGTCAGGTGCATCTGCTCCTGCACTCATCCATCTGCGTTAGGAGCTTTCCCAGTTTCCATAGAAACCGGGCAATTTAACATATCTGCCCTTACAGTATCTTACAGTGAAACACCCTGTCCATTTTATAAATGTGCAGCCAGAGGTGAAGGGGGAACAAAGTGATTTGCCCGGGGTTAGGGAGTTCATCTGCAGCTGAATGGGGTAAGAACATTGCATTTTCCAGCGTTCCAGGGAAAGGCCAGAGCTGCCAGGCTGCCCGTTCCCGGGGAGGCGTTTTGCTGGATCACATCAGCTGAAGGTTGTGTCCCAAGTGTTCCTTTTCTCAGCCTTGGAAAAGAGACTTTCAGAAATGAGGAGGTTGGGGTTGGAGCGGGGGTGAGTAATGAAACCAGAAATCAAAACTTGCAAGTAATGTATTCAGCAGAAATGCCAGCCACATTCCTGGGATAAATAACTCCCGATGAATAATTCAACCGGCGTCATCACTACAGGGCACAGGAGCAGGATTGGTTTCCAATTATTTGGCCTTTTCCTCTGTAAAAGTTCAACCCAGATTTCAGCCCCTGACGTGTTCCAGCTCAGGGTCTGGGTTTTGCTTGTGGCTTGGCTGGAGATAGCCCAGGGTCAGCTTTGGAGCTGTGCTGAGCACCCTCATTTCTCTCTGGAACCCGAGGAAACTCCAGGAATTTGGGCTACTGCAGGGTACAAAGCCACCCTTCAAAATAAAACCAAAAAAAAAAAAAAAAAAAAAGGCATCTGGAGCCTCAAAACTTTGTCAAAATAAGAAAACTTTGAAAGCTGTTGAGGAATCCTGGATTAACACAACACACAGGGAGTAGGGAAAAGGTTGGTGGCCTTTGGAACAACTTCTCACATTAATTTTCTTCCAACGCTGACAGCTTTGATTTATTACCTCGAGGCTGGTTAGAAAACACCCAGACATGAGTGAAGCCAGGAGTTATGGAAAGAAAAGGGAAATATGGTAAACACAGTGATGGATAGCACTGGGAGACAGACAAGCAGTGCCCTGCTCTCCTGCTGCACCCAAATATTGGCTCCCAGTGAGGATGGGTGTCCAGCCCTGGCAGAGCTGCCTGGAATTGCTCCCAGCAGACCAACCAGGGAGAAAGCTTCCCTTGGGATTTGCTACTTTCTCATCTGTCAGTTCAATTTTGGTGCTGATTTGTGCCTCAGAGCGGGTATTTGGGGTTGAACTGATCACTGGAAAGCCTGTGCTGGGGAAAAAAATGTTGTTCGCAAGTGCTTCTTGCACAGAAATCAAAACAAGGCATTATTTCCCAACAGAAATTTGCTGAGATGAGTTAAAGAGGGTCACCAAAGTTGTTTGCTGAGGATCCCTGACTGCTCAGGGCTCTCCCAGCCCTTTGCTGGATCAAATTCCTATTTACAAGAGAAGAGCTGGTCCCACAAACCGAAGTGAACAAAATCACTGAGGAGCACAAGTTGTCTTTAATGTCATCAAAGGCTTGAAATATTTAGAAAGCACAGCATAAGCACCTTCAGAGCCGGCAGACAACTCCCCTGGCTCCCAGAATTGCTGGGGTGTACAAACCGCCAGCACTTCTCAGGGTGTGGAGCTCCAGCCTTCCCACCACGGTTTTACATTCTCCTGTCCTTTACAGCTCTTC
>VYZR01035541.1:0-14101 GCA_013400675.1 Oxylabes madagascariensis
CAACTTCTCTTCTGAAGGAGAAAAGACAGGTCAATCTATCAAAAGAAGCTTGAAAGGTGGTTTGATCACATAAGAAAAGAGAAGCCTCTGGTTAATCTCAGCAGTTACTCCTGGGTTAGAATATAAAAGCTTTAAAAAAGTATCAGTGAGCCTTTTCCCCGAAGCAGACATTTTCATTTGGCAGTTCGTTTTAAAGGGAATTTTAGTGCTGATCAGCATACTTCAAAGTCAGCCTTCAAGTCTTGTCTTCAATAGATCTTTTGACAGAGCCTGACACACATTATACTCCAGGAGCTTTACAGCTTATTGATAAAGAAGGGAAAATCCCTGTTCCTGTGCCCTATCCCTGCTCTGCCCCGCAGTGCCTGCGCTTGAGGCACAGCAGATAACCAGGGGATTTCTGCTGCACCTCTCCAGCGGCACAGATGAATCCCCTGGGCTCTCTGCAGTGAGCAGGGATTAAGATAACATTTTGTAATAATGCATGAGAAATCCAGGCTGTCCCAGGGCTCCCAACCCAACCATCTCAGCAATGTGGGAGATTTTCAGCTGCAGCACGACAGAAATGAGGATTGCATGAGTAATTGTCATTATCCAGGAAAAGATGGATCATTTACTGCGGAAACAGCAGAAAGGCACAGGGTGAGGGATTTGATGAGATTTAAACCGGCCAGGGGTACCTCAAGCCCAGTTCTGCTCCTTTGTAACACAAAAAGTCAGGATGAAATATTGACATCAGTGGGGCATTTCTGAGGGAAGATAAACACCCTAAGAGCAAGGATGTGGGCCAAAGATCCACTACTGATGAGCAGCAGGGTGTGTTAAAAACGTTGGCATCAATGCAGGTATACTGAAAGTGCCTCAGCTTTCTTTTCCAGAGAGCTCTGCCAGGAGATGTCCACCCCTAACCCCAGAAATTCCCGTTTGGCTGCTGCTATCAATACTGCAGTGGGAAGGACAGCCTGAGACAGGGATCAAGTGTTGAGGCCACCAGGGACCATTTTACAGGCTGGGGATCTGTCCTCCCACCACTGCACAGAGCTCAGTAATTGGTGTTTACTGAAAGCCTGTTTAGCAACCCCAGGGTTAAGGAAAACTCACTGCTTCTCAAAACACTCACTCTTCTATTAACCTACTCTTCTTAAACAAGGGTATTTAAAGCCAAACTCAAGTTAAATATAGCTCCATCCTCCAACAGCCCAGTAATTTGCAACAGTCTGCCAGTTCCCTGCCCAGAGATGCTGCAGCATGAATAGAAATTACATTAGAAAACTCAACTTGCACTGCCCAAGGGTTGGAATGATCTTGTCAATCAATCCATTGTTCAACACTTAATCCTCAAACAGCCCCAAGAGATGATTTATTACTGGTCTCAACCTGAAACAAAAGTACCCAAAGGGTACACATACGTCTTAGATGTGGGTTGAAGAGCTATAATTAAAGATTGATGTTTAAATAAGCAAGAGAGCACAGGGCTTTTAAAGTTTAACACTGCTGAGCAAATAAAAGTGCCATTCCAATGACTGGCTGCAGTTAAGTAAATAAATAGACCTCAGATTGCGTTTTCCAGCTGTGAAAAAGAACAGCCTTAGCACATGGCTGCAGTAATTAGTGACAGATGAACTATTTTGTCAGAGCAGAAGGGACATGCACCTTTTCCCAAAGCCTGAAGTAGCCCCCGGGTGTCACTGGAGCCAGGCTGGGTTTCAGATACAACGGGAAACTGAGGGGCCTGAAGGAACACACAGTGTCCAGCCACACCTGATCTGACACACAGATGGCATGTAAACATGTCCACAAGCTTTGAACCATCAGAAAGGTTTCTCTGTTGTGTCCAGATGGAAGTTACTGAAGAAAAACACCTCCAACCACAGTGTTCAGAGAAAAACCATGGAAAGTTTTCATTACATTAAAATCTAACAGGGAAGTCAAAATTCTAAACAACTCCAATGGCATTTTACAGAATCACAGAATGGGTCAGGTTGGATGGGACCACAGTGGGGCCATCTGGTTCAACATTCCTGCTCAAGCATCATCCTAGAGGACATTGCATAGGATTTTGTCCACATGGTTCTGGAATATCTCCAGTGAGGGAGACTCCACACGCTCTCTGAACACTCAGTTTTCATTGCTCACTCACTGCTCAACAAAGTTCTTCCTCAAGTTCAGCTGGAACTGCCCATGTACCAGTATCAATTTGATATTGATTGTGCCCCTCCTTGAGAGAATGAAAACAAAAATAATCTGCTTTATAATACAGAATATGTTAGAAAGTGTAAACTACATAATCAGCATTGCCCTGCCTGCAGGATACAAATGGGACATCTGACCTGGTGGGGCAGGGAAGGGGAATGCTGGTGAGTTTAGAATTTTGACCTGATGGTATTCACAGATTTCTGTGCTAAAAATACATTCCCATCATGCTGTTGGCCTAAACAAAACCACTGAAAATGAGCCAGAGAAGGAGGCAGTGCTCCCAAGGGGCCCTTTCCTGGGAGCACATCCACCAGGGATTTCAGGAGCATCCTCACTGTGGGGCAGGAGGTGAAATAGTGCTGCATGTCCCAAACTGTGCTTTCCCCCCAAAATGAGATTCAACTGTGGAAGGACATGGCCCTACAGGCCCTGTTCGTGTAGCCACATGCTTGGGCACACAGGCAGCACTGAAATCTTATGGAAAGAAGTGGGATGTGCAATGAGCTGTGACACCTTGGCAAGGAGGGCACTGGGGTTTTCAGGTCTCACCACTCTGGCAGCCAGGGTGGAACAGCTCCAATCCAGCTCCTGCACATCAAGAAGTCCAACTGTCCCACACAACACTGACATTATTAAGCTGTTGCTACACAGATAATTTGTGAAACTGGCAGAATTCCAGCTCTGGTGATTCCCTCCTCCTCAGCTGCAATTAAAGCTGGGCTGTCAGCCCATGGCATTCAGAGAAATACCAGTTTACAGTCCACGAAGGACAGCTACAGCTTTCACCTCTCAAACATATTTATTCATTAAATGCTCCTGCACAGTTTGAGCTTGAGGTATTAAAAATAGAAGTTCAGTGCTCCTCCTCATCCTGGACCATGAACTGGTTCTCTGTAAAGCTCCCCCACCCCTGTTATTTTTAAATACCTAAATGACCATAAAACACAGGGGAAAACACTGATATGTGCCAGGTGCTGAAAATAAGCCCCATGCTTCAAACATCCTTTGATAAACAGCAGATGAAACAGATTCCTTTCACGGTGCTTTGGCTGGGGCAAGACTCCTGCTGAATTTCCTGGGATTCTGGAAGGGGTCTGTATAATAAAGGAAGCCTGATCCAAGACCATCTATAAATTCCACTGTTTAACAGACTGTTTAACATGCACACATGTGAGAGGAGGGCTGGTGCTGGGTTGTGGCAAGTTTTCTAAAATGTTCAGGTGCTGTAAAATAATCCAATCATTTCATTAATAAAATGACACCAAGAAGCAGACCTTGAGGCAATGATCTTTTAAAATTTGTTACAGCAGCACACAGACCCAATTTTATCTCTATTTGAATAAAGGTCTCCAGCATGCAGATGGGTTGTGTGAAAGGAGCGGGAATAGACTCCTGTAACGAGATCAGAGTCTATGAGGAAAGAAGAGAGGAGAGGAAGTAATGGGGTCCTGAGGACAAGAAAGTCCCCATGGCCCAGGCACAGCTCTGCTCTCCAGACCCTCCTCACCTTCTCCCACCAGAACATCTGGCTGTGGGTTTTTCCATGCCTGGGCATTTTTCTCCCTCTTCAGTAAAGACTTGTTGATGACATTAAACTGTGTTATTTTGCTTAAATTTTCTATATTTCAAATGTGTGTGAAGCCACACGGGTTTAAGTGATTTCTGACTTGAGGTAATACTACAGGGCATTTATCTACATTGTTGGTAGAGAAGGATAAGTACCACTTGTTAGAAACAATGACAAAATTTCAAATTTATTTTCATTTGAAACCATCAACTTATCCTGACAAGAGTCAATAATGCTTCTATCAAAGCCTTCATTAGAAAGGGCTTTTCAGAATAAGGACAGATTTTCTAATTAAACCAGATACCCCACCTCACGTAGAGAAATCATCTCCTTTGTTAGGACATTATGTCCATCCATTTGATTCAGCTCTGCTTGCTTTCCCACATCTAAAGGGGGAAACTGATTATTTGCAGCATCCTCTTTCTTGTTTATCTCTGTCATTGTCTTGCAGGACAAGGAAAAGAATGAAAATTCTGTCCTGAGAGATCAGAAAAGGGCTTTGTACAATTCCTCTGACACACAACTACTGAGAAGGAGACAACAAATATTGGGAGGGAGAGAACAGCTGCAATGCAGAAACAGAGTTGTCCATCAGTCTGGGAGGACAAGTGGAAATGATGAATACAGTAGCAACAAATAGAATCAGTTTTGCTCAAAAGACAGCCGAAATCAGCTATATAATGCTCAACATTTGTACATCACATGAAAAATTAAATAATTTTAGAACAGGTCCACATACTGCACAGCTCCTTATTGCACTGCCAAAAAAAAAAAAAGAGAAAAAAANTTTACAAAAAAAAAAAAAAAAAAAAAAAAAAAAAAAAAAAAAAAAAAAAAAAAAAAAAAAAAAAAAGAAGAAGAAAGAAATTGAAGCACTGAAATGGCAAACGAGGACAAACTCTCCTCACAGCAGTTTTCACAAAGGTGAGAAACAAGCTTTATGTTTCAGCATGTTTCCTCCAAGGGCTGCAGCAACACTGATGGTTTTCCTGCTCCTGACAGCAGGTTCAGGGCCTTTTCTCTTCTGGTTTTCATGATGCTTCCTGTGGTTGTGCTCCCAGACAGTGCTGTCCATGCTCTGAGCGGGTCAGGCTCTTCAGCTCCCCTCAAACCAGCGTCTCTCTGCAAGAAGTGCTCCTTTTCTTCTCACTGGTCAGATCCACTGAAGACAACAGTCCACTGCTAGGACTAGGAGGGAAAACAATCAGGTCAGATTACAAGAATCATCTGTGGAGGTGGAGGGTCCATTTCAAACAGGAGGTGCCTCAGCATCCTGTGAGAAACACCACAAGATGGTCACCTTAAAATGTGACCCACAGGAAAGGCTCCTGCAGGTCGGGGGAAACTCAGAGACCTGAAGCAAGAGTCTGCATAACCTTTCCAGTGTTTGACATTGACCATTAAACCCCAGATACACAGTCCCATGTTGGGCCCCTCAGCTCAGGAAGGACATTGAGGGGCTGGAGAGTGTCCAGAGAAGGGAACGGAGNGGTGTGACAAACTTCTCCAGCTCTAATGAGTCAAACTCCATGTTTACACCCCAGTTTACAAAAGTGGATGACTCACATCTTTCCCCTCTGCTATGCCACAGTAAACACCTACACGTGGTTTCTTCCACCCAGGCGAGTGACAACATTGACCCAAATTCCTAGGCGCACACAGCCATGGTTTCCACATCAAGTTTTGCCCAATTACTCAATATTGAGATCACTCAATATTTTTATCAAATGTTGCTGAGTCATGGGATTTTTTCCCAACTTTTTTGTGACATTTCCTTCTGTTGTTTCCAGACTGTTATACAGATGGTGTCTTGAGAGAACTTTAACTTTCAAATTTTCAATCCTGACCTAACACCTGACAAGATGTGAAACATCTTTATTGGATCTGCCTGGATCTATAAAAGAATTGTAATCTCAAAGTTGCACAGTCTCTCCTGCCCCAAATGACCCAAATGCTGGTTACAGAGAGGAGGAATAGTTGCCTTATAACCCCCTCTATTTTCCCCTCATAAACCACATACATTTGAAAACACAGTCACTCGAAGACCCTCTGCAGCTTTCAATACAAGGATTATAACTGAGTAATAGACAGAAAAAAAAAGCAAAGAAATTATTTTTCCCATGTCCAAACTGGGATGACACAGTTTCTTTTGGCAGACAGAGAAAACACTGCAGGTAATTCTTGAGACACCTAAAGAGCACTCCCTTTTATAAATATTGTGTAAAACTGCTGAAGCCTTGGTACCACAAAGAAATCTAAAGACAACAGACAAAAGGTTTCCAGGAGAGGTGGGAAACATCAGTGATGTCAACACTTAATTCTGCCAAAGTTTTTGAATGAAGCTACTAAAACACTGTTTGTTTCCTTAAGGATAAAACATTGCTTTGATTGAATTGTTCTGATATTTAAAAGAACCTCAAGCTTTCACGAGTGCGCATCAAATAGCATCAAACACACTGGCTGGTCTCTGAGTGGTTTCCAACCCTCAGATGAAAGCAGAACAATCCTCTGACATCCTAAAGCAGCCCTGCTGGCATATAGATCCATATTTTTGTGAAGGCAGCAAACAGGTCATAACATTAGGAATTCCGATTCCTAATTCTCTTTCTTGCTTATTCAGTGACCTTAAAGTAAATCTAATTCACATATGGAGGAAAAAAGTTAATGCCACTGTCTACCTAAAGGGCTTTGACATCTGCAGGTGAAGAGATTAGGTTAAAATACCACTTTTAACTTTGTAACCACAGCAGTAGGTTATGCAGGAATCACAAAAATCTATCGATTGCCACTACTGATATTTAGAAGCTTAATATCGTGAGCAGACTTTTGAGATACCTGCAGGTCCTTCAGCAAGAATTTACATTTGAAAAATGTTACATGGTGTAAGATGTAGTGGATGGTTCCATTCTTCTGACATACAAATAAGGTTTGTAAATTGGTAAATTAGCCATAACGGGAAAATAAAAAAACTTTACCTTTTCTAGACCCCACTTCCGCCTTGACGAAAAGCAGTTCATCCTTAAGGCTTCTCTTGTCTGCAGATTTAAATAAAAAACATTAAAATTTAAATATTTAAAAACATTAGAATATAAATATTTTCTACACCAGTTTCTCAGGGTGTAGAAAATGTTCATATAATCCAGAATAAGTACCTTTCTGTCCAGAAGTGTCCCAAACAACAGGATGAAGAATCCCTAAGAAATTGAAAAACCAGTTAACAAAATCAGCATAACCACATGCTATTTCTTAAGTGTTACTAGATGTCTTTTCATTAAGGAGAGATCTCATCACCTATGATTCAGGTAACAGCAATGCACAAAATGGGTTTATCCACCCAGGTGACACGGACTCTCCGGGAACATCAGGAATGGATAGAACCTTTGTTAATCCTGACTATGAACTGGACTGATGGGTAACAAACCAGGACTTTCTCAGCCCACTCAGTGCAGCCTGAGCCAAGAGGAGCTGAGGCAGACTGGGTGTGCAGCAGTGCATCAGGTAACACCGGCTGTTTACGCTGATGAGTTAATCAAAACCATGGAACCGGTTATGGAATAGAACGGGTTGGGTTGGAATTGACCTTAAAGGACATCCAGGTCCAATCCCCTGCCATGGGCAGGGACACCTTCCACTACACCAGGGTGCTCAGAGCCCAATCCAGCCTGGTCTTGAACGTTCCCAGGGATGGGGCATCCACCTGTACCAGTGTCATCTTACTTGAAGGGAGAATTTTCTGTCTAATCGTTTGTTGATAAAGATCAGACATCTTTGCAGTTATGGCCATTAACTAGTGTATTTTACATTTAACAGAAATTAATCATGGGATTGATTCTTCATCCCACTTCAAACCAGGCCAGCTTGTTCCATTTCCCATCTGCACCTAAAACACCAACCCGGGATGCCTCGTGAGTGTACCATGGGAAAGCACCGAGCGGAAGGGAAAGCTGCGATCCTGCTTTTCACACACAACACCTGCTGCCAGCCCCTCTTTGAGCTGGCACCTTTATGCCAGGCTCAAGGTCTGAGCACACACACTACTCCCAGTGTCCCAGAGTGTACCTGGAATGCATTCAGCAGAGCAAACACAATGTGGAAGGCCAGAGAGCGGCTGTCGATGATGGTTGCTAATCCAAACCCCCAGGTGAGGCCCAGCAGAGGCGTCAGAAGGGCAACGTTTTTGCTGACTCGGATCATGCTGCTCAGATCTTGGGACTTGCAGCCTTCTCCAATGGAGGATCTCCCAGTCTTCACCACAACCACAAGCACCACAATGAGATTCATAACAATGATGCTCAGGGCAGGTACAACTAAGGCCAAAAGGGCTTTTGTCTCATACCAATTGAGCCAGCAGGCTCCACTCCTTAAATACCCATTTTTTGGTTCAGTAATAGCAACAGTGAGGATAGATATGATCAAGGGACATCCATATCCAATAGAGAACGCTGCAGCTAGGAAAACAGATCTTGTTATCTTAAAAAAAATAAATAATAATCCATAGAGAATCAAGAGGCCCAGGGTGAACATCCAAAAAAACAGAGCAAGATAGAAAAAGTGAAGGAAAAAAGTGGCTGCCACACATAACTGGTAGTTTAGGACTGTATTGTGCACAATGGCTGCCAGGATGAACAGGACATCGGCGACGAGAAGCGAGGCAGCGATGTTGACCAAGCAGAAGTGGCGCATGTAGGTTATTTCAGTTTTCGTGACGTGGTGCCAGACCACAGCCTCGATGACAAGGCAGAGGACCAGGCTGAAAACGGACAGGCCCAGGCCCACCCGTGTGATGTAATCCAGCACCGAGCCCCGCGGCACGG
Source organism: Oxylabes madagascariensis (assembly GCA_013400675.1). Lineage (NCBI taxonomy): Eukaryota > Metazoa > Chordata > Aves > Passeriformes > Timaliidae > Oxylabes > Oxylabes madagascariensis. Next base: position 8,578 of record VYZR01035541.1, read on the forward strand.
CCGGGGCCATCAGGATGGAGAAGGATCTGTAGGTGCGGCGCCGGTGGGCGCAGACGCAAACCACAGAGGTGACGTTGTGGGCCAGCACCTCGCACGCCTTGGGATCCCAGCGCCGCTCGGCCCAGTGCCACCCCACGCACTGAGCCCCCGCCTGCTCCAGCTTGTTCAGCTTCTCAAAGGTGAGCAAAATGTTCTGGAGCTCCTCCGGAAAGGACACCGACAGCACCATCCCGTTCACAAAGGGGGGGTCCAGCTGGTGGGGCTCTAGGACGGCTCCGAGCGTTGGAAACGCAACGCTGATGGCTTTGGAAGCCCTGGGTAACCTCAGAAGCTCTTCTTCCAGTATCACCACGTGCCCAGTGATATTGCCTGTGCTATTGAACTCCATGGAAAAGTCAAAGCTCTTTCCTGAAGTGTTTCTGTGTATGCTGTAACCCTTGGTAGCGATGAAGGGCTCCTGGATACTTTCTGACCCATTTCTTAGAAGAAGTTTCCCAGCAAATGAGTTCACCGAGTCCAGTAATATTGAACCAGTGTTTTTGTCCTTTACAAAAGCCCAGTTGGAAATGATGGAGCTGTTCAGAATATGGTTTGCTATCCTGCTGTAGCTCTAAACAAACAAGGAAAATAGAATTTATTTGTTTTCTGTTAGAAGAAACTAAATATTATTCTCCTGGCAGTGCCTCCAAAAAGGCTCATTTAATTCATGAGTGATTTCTATAAATGGAATAATCCTTTTGACAATGAATATGCTCCCATGATCCATCCCAGTCAAACCCAAACATCTCATTACTGGAATTGTCCTATCCTCTTCATATCCTACATCAACAGGTGATTGGAGAAGTAAATATAAAGCAAAAAGGACACCCTAGTTGTATTCCAGGTGCTGACCCACAGGGCAGGTCTGACTTGTACCACCCTCTCTGTATTTCCTCCCTTGCTCTGATTTCTGAGTTCATCAGGGGAAGATCTCAGTTGTTGTACAACACATGACAATGCAGCTGCATGGCTGTGCTCACATCGGCACCCCCAGGGCTGCCTTCCCTACACTGTCATACTTCAGAAATTAATTCTTCCTTGTACTGTTATCCCATAACTGCCTGTAACAGCAGTTCCTGAAAACCTTTGCTTTTAAAGAAATTTAATTCTACAGTCTACTTTCTGACAACAAATATCCCACTCAGGAAACTCTTTCCAGGTGATCTCCATGTGACTTGCAGCCACCACTTCATTGGTCAGTGGCCCTAAGGACAAAAGACTTGTGGATTCTCTGTAAAGCTCAGAAGCACCTCCCAAAGCCAATAAAAGTAAATACCTGCATTTTTCCTCTAGTGACATTCTCTGATAGCAGCAGGGAAATCTTCTTTAGCAATTTCACTATATCAGCAATGTTTCCTGGGATGGCTGGTGAAGACAGGATATCTGGGATGATGCATGCAAAATCAGCTTGGCAGCTCTGATTCCCAGCACCAAAATGTTTTGCTCCATCTCCAGGCTTCCCATGCCCTAGTTTTCCTCCTCCTCCGAAAGGATGTTCTCTAGCACCACCACCATGTCCTGCAGAGCATGGGAGGAGTTCACTTTGGGATATTCTCTGGAGGGAGGAAATAGATTTGAGACAATCAATGAAAAGAATGAAAATTAAGCCACAGCTACAACAAGGCAAGAGATGCAGAGCTGGGTGTGCAGACAAGGTGCCAGATGGACTGAAACCCAAGACCAAAGCTCACCTGAGAAGACTATCATGGTTATACTAACACATGAAGAAAGGAGCAAGAACTAAATGCAGTGTCTTACTCTTGAAGCGACTTCATTAAGGATCTTGCAGCGGAGGAGAATTTGTCCTAAATGATCTGATTATTACACACATTGGTGGTGTTCTTTCCTCAGCTTCATCCTGCTGTGTTCTTACCTTGGTTTAGATCCATGTGAGGAACACCAGCCAAGTGAACAAGGCAACTTCATTTCTGAATTGTTTCCACACAAGACCCTCCCAAATTTATTTCCTACCAACTGATTTAAGATTGTGAAAGAACTAGAGCAAAGTCTAATAAGGTGTGGCTGACGGATTTGGGAACGTTCAGCCTGGAAAAAAGGAGGTTCAAGGGGGGACCTTATCACTTTACAACTACCTGAAACGAGGTAATAGTGAGGTGGGGGTCAGGCTTTTTTCACAGGTAAGAAGTGACAGGACAAGAGGACATGGTTCAAGACACATCAAGGGAGATTTAGACTGGATATTAGGAAAAATTTCAGAAAGGGTGGTCAGGCATTGGAACAAGCTGCCCAGGGAAGTGACGGAATCATAATCCCTGGACATGCTCAAAGCAGGTGTGGAGGTGGCACGTGAGGATGTGGTTCAGCAGTGAAATGGTGGTGCTGGGCTAATGGTTTCACTCAATGATCTTAGAGGCCTTTTCCAACCTAGACAATTCTTTGATTCCATGAAGTCAGAGCCTGTCATCAAAGTATTCTGTGTCTTAGGATCCCATCTCCCTTTGCTCAAGACTGAAAGCACATGGAAGGAGGGTTTGTCTTTGCAAGAAGTTACAAGCACAGGCCAAAGTAGGTGCACAACAGCATCCTCACCTGAAAAAGGGACTGAACATCCAGGCTTGCACAAGCATCTGACAACATGTGCCACTTTCTATCTTCACAGACAAAACTTGTCTCCCCGTGGAAGGAGGGAGAACAAGGCTGAACACAAATTGCTCCGTTGTCTTGGCAGGGAACGAGATTTATACAGGCATCTGGAAAATAAACCAAGCAGACACACTTACAAGGTCGAAGACAGCATACCATGGTCCGTGATGTGAGTATCAGGGGTGTAAAGTATTGATAACTGATAACATCTCACAAAGCATTAACCAAGGCACTGTACCTTGCTCATCACCAGTCTTTGATTCGTTGCTGAGAACCTGAAAAATAAGTGGAACGTTGAGTGAATGTTTACATAAATAAATAAAAGATGACTCATTGGTAAAAACCAGAAGGGGTTTCAAGAGGAAAATGGTCCTTTTGAGGTCCAGAATGCAGAGCTTGTGGCCCTTTGCTCATACAGACCAACTGAGAACTCTCTACTTAAAGTCTGCCTCTATATATAAAGCCTTCAGTTGGAGCTTGCCACTGAAATGACGTAGCTACTGCTACTCCTGCTACTCGGAGCTCGTGCACAGGATCTTAGATGAGGAAGTTGTTTATGATGAGGGTGGTGAGACACTGGCACAGGCTGTCCAGAGAGGCTGTGGCTGCCCCATCCCTGGAAGTGTTCAAGGTCACTTGATGGTCTAATGAAACTTACCCTGGGAGTGGTGTGTGGCACCGCCAGGAAGAAGTGAGCAGCCCAAAGGAGCAGGCGGTGGATCACCCTCACATCCATCACCACTCATTTGCTGATTTCCTCCTGGAAGAAAGATGTTAAAGAAGTTTAGACACCTCTGCTTTCAATTTTCGAACACAGTCTGATTATTTAGTAGTAAAAAAGCAGCTAAACCTATGCCAGAGACTGTCCCTACTGGGCTTGCAAGGTGATTTTCAGGCATTCATAATTCATTACCTTTACTGAGAATGACTTGTGAACCTTTTCTTAAAAAAAAAAAAAAAAAGAACTCATGAAAAAAAATGAACTGTTCAACACTGAAAGTTACTGCATTAATAATTTACTGTAAACTGCAAGCTGAGAGCTTATTAAAGCAGTTCAGCCTGTGGGTCCCTTTTGAAGTGATTTAAGATAGTCTCATCTCATCTCCACTGGGTTCAATGCTCTGCTCTCCTTGGGCAGTTTCTGCCATGTGAGTAGGAAACGTGGGCACTCAGGCCCAGAAATCAAAATATGATAAACAAGAGCCAGAGGGAAGAGTTATTTCCTTTGCAGAGGGATTCAGACTTCTATTCCTTCCATGAAGTTTCCCACAACCCTTAATAAAAGCTAAACATCCTGGGATGCAACTTGTTACAGGCATATTTATTGGAGAAAAATAATCCAGCAAAGGGAATGAAAGAAAAAACAACATGATACATCAAATCTGATTATTAGATGCTAGACATGTCCAAGGCAAAAACAACAGCTGCTGTGGGTTCAGAATTGAGACACTATCACCACTGAGATCTTCTATCACCACAAGTATAAGTAGATTAATTCAATAAAAAGAAAATCAAAAATAAAATGCATAAAATTCAGTGAGCTAAACAACTAAAACAAGAAGCAAATGCACACTGGCTAAACAGGACGACAGCTGGATCTCAAGAGAAGGCAACATGAAAAACCTCATCAAATGCCTCGAGAGGAGCCGCTCAATTTTCCCCCTGACACACACTGATCAGCACCGATGATGCTGATCAGAAGCAGAAGTGGTCCTGCACTGGGAGAGCAGAGATGTGTTTTCTCATCCAGAGGCTCCAGGCTCTCCCATCTGACAGCATCAAAGGCCCAGGCACACAGCTGGCTGCCCCTTTCATCTGTGATGGTTGTCCACTGTGCTATGTTTTGAGATCTGTAGGTTTATTACTTAATGATGAAATTACCATAAAAGTAAAAGTTCAACTAATGCACTGAATTTCTAAGGTAGCTCTTACGGAGAACCTCATGCCAGCCTCTGAATTCAGCTGTTAATATGAAAAGCATTTTCTGGGTTAAAAGCTAGCAGCCACTAGCTCTTCTAAGGAAATAATATGGATCAGGAGAAGCGAAGCAGAATATTTGGATCAATATTGCCAAAGAACGGGAGGTGGCTGGGAAACACCTACAGGTTTGGGGTGAAAGGCTGCACCGAATTCTTTTCTGATTTCTGCAGTTGTTAAAAGGTTATTGTGAACTCGTAGCCCTAATTCCACTTCACAGCTCGGAATCCTTGAGCTCATCAGGTCTCACCATTAATTAATTCACATTCATTTTGTATTTAATCACGGGTGCAACTCCACCTAGGGCTGTTACCTCTGAGTAACAGAAATCTGGGACATCTCCAAGTATCTTGGGCTCACCGAGACACCAGCCCCTGCCAGCAGCGAAACACTGAGCTCGCTTGGCTGCATTGTTTGACTCATCTTGGAAACCACCCAGTCCCAGCACAGCAACAACCTGCCAAGGCAACCACTGTGCAGCTGGAGAAACTCGGGGCAAAACAAGCAAGACAGCAGCAAGTCACTGTTACTTTGGGAAAAAAACATGGGTGTAGTGACACTGGGCCACCTGAAAGCATAAACAGAGAGAGGATGATTTATCTCTCATCATAAACTATCTACTGCCAATAATCCCTGCCTTTGTAAGAAGCTGTACTCCTCTATTCTAGAGGTTTCTGCTCCATCAGGACACAGGTACATGAGCAGCTGAGGTGTCAATACCCTCTCATGTGAAAAGGACTTTCTAGTAAGGGGACACCCAGCTCAGGAGATTGTCACCAGCTGATGACCCTCCTCCAGTTCATTTCAAAGGCCTCAACAGAAGGGAAACAGCCAGAAGAGAGTGGATGGGGAATGGTTACAAGAGGGCAAAGAGTCTCTTAAAACAGAAAAAAAACAAAACAAA
>VYZR01035547.1:2241-12885 GCA_013400675.1 Oxylabes madagascariensis
GGCTTCATGGAAACACATATCCTAATCCAGGGCTGAACTGGTGGTCTGAGCAGAGCCAGCTTTATTCTCAGGGTATGGTTTATCTCCACAAGTTGTCTCTTGCTGTGATTTTCATGACAATCTAGACTTCATTTCTTCACTGGCAAGTTTCCAAACCCCGCCGTGGTTTCGTTGGAAACATTAAGATTCAGTGCTTACATTGGCTGAGTCTATGGAAGGATGCTGTCTTTCCTCTCAAAAACCATCTAAGATGTGCTGTTTATTTGATTTTCTTTTCTTGTTTTTAATCCAAACTGGTTTCTTATTCCAAATCTGTAAGGACCCTGGTAGCTCCCTTACAAATGCAACAGCACTTTATAAATAGCCCAGAAGGAAAGTTGGGTTGTCTTAGAGTTCCAGAAAAAGTTTGTCCATTTGAATAGTATTTAGAATGCATTTGCATTTCTAAAATGTCTTCAAATGATTCCACAGCTGCCAGAAAAGCATCAGCTGTTTCAACCCCCTTCTGACTCCTGCTCCTCACTCAGAAGCCGTGAGAGGAGCGGCATCACTTCCCACCATCAGGAAACTAGAGCAAAACTGTAGTTGGTGGTTTCTCTGCTGGCCTTGCACTAAACTCTCCTTTCAGAAGTGCTGAATGGCCTCACCTCCCACCAAAGTCAAGGCAAGGTGAAGATGCTCAGCCCCTTTGCTGGATCAACTCCCTGGTTTCCAAGGCAACTGTTCTTGGGCAAGATTTAATGAGAAGGTGAGGACAACCACGAGGCCCTTTGAACAGGCAGGGGAACGCAGAGCTCACAGAAATGATTGTGCTTTTTAAGGGAAAAGGACAGGCAGGTGGACTGAATGGACAATAAATTGTCTGACATTTTAATGGGTTAACATGATATTGCAGAAAATGACCTGAATAAAGTGGCTCAATCCCTGTGGAGAAAAGTAAAATAAAATAGGCATAATGGAAAGAGGGCCCGTAAAAGGCTGAAATGGGGGTTTATTCAAACTGTCTGAATGGAAGTGAAAGGAGCAAGTTACAACCCTTGTTACAGCCTCTTAGCAGCAGTTGGTCTCAAAATGAATTGGAAAAAAAATGTATCTGTGATAACCTGACATAGCAAAGCTGGTTGGGTAAGCTCCATAAAACACAGCCTTTATATCAGTGCCACAAATCAGAAGCTATTTGCAAGAGATTTTACAGCACAGGCAACAGGTACTTCTTGTTCTAATGTCAAGCAGTGTCATCTGTTACAAGAAAAGTGGAATCGTTGGCTTGTAACCAAAATGCCTCAGATCATGTTTATGCTGTCTCATGCATTTCTTCACCCTGGAATTTTCCGGGTTTATTATAAGATGAGTAGACTTACCTTTTAATATCAAGAAAGGTCTTGTGAAAATAAAGACCCATCTATCCTGTGTGTGGTGTGGGAGAGTTAAGGAAATAGAGACTTCTAACTCTGCAAGAAATACTGATATTTTAATATTTTTTCCATTGTAATCTTTCACCTTTTTCACTAGGATAAAGTCTGAGCCTTTTCAATTTAGTATTAGAAACCTTCTTTATTTAAAGTCAATCTTGACATGAAAGCAGCTCTGTCTACCACATCTCAAAAGCTTTGAGCAAACTGTAAGAGTAATTGGTTCTAACCTTAATAATAATGATTTTATGATTTTGAAAACTCTATTTTGGGGAGATGAAGGGAGGAGAGTCATATAAGATCAACTTAGAAGGGAAAAAAACATTTTTTAAAATTAATTAAGAGACGTTTCAAGCTAAAACATTTTGTGTGGCTAATGGGGAATTTGTAAGGATTTTTGTACCCCTTTTAAATGAAGCACTGTCACTTTCAGACTTGAAAACAATTATTTCACAACAGAAAAGGAGATATATTTACTTTCAGAAATGCTGAAATAAAATGTTCTAACTGGTGCATGGTTGGAAAAAAAAAATTAAAGAGGGAATTTTTGACAGACAGATTTTCATCCATTCCACCCAATCAGAAATAATTACAGCCCTGTTGTCACCCTCTGCTACTCTGGAGTTGGGTTTTGGTGAATAAAGTGTTTATAGAGCTTTAAATAAAATCAGGAGCTTTAATTTCTGGACAGAAAGACATGAAGCCATTGTAAGGACAACTACAGAGCCAGTCTGCTTGGTGATAACCACAAATTTTGAGGGGAGTGGTAAATTTATGCCACCCTGAGCCAACAGCAGACTTATCCAACTACAATTTCCACCCAAGAGCCACATCCCTGCACGGGTTAAATCTCCAAGAGCTGCCAGGGTGAAATAAGAGCAAAGATGGAGATGAAGAAACAACTTTTTCTATTGTTTTGGTGACTCTGGTACCACTTAGCCCAGGTAGGATGTCACCTCCTCTGCTTCACTGGCCGACCCAGAATACCTGGAGGCTCCTGCAGCCTTCATGCCCTGTCTTTCAATTTGCAGGCCAGGCTTTACCTCCTTGTTTTCAATCTGATATTTCATGTACTTTTATGAAGGGCTCCTTGTGACCAGTTCCACAGAGGGTGCTGTGCTTTAGTACAGTGGTTGCAGGGAGAGAAGTGAGCAAACAGTTCTCCCTTCAAACACATTCCTGAAGGTCACAATTTTAGCATCTATGAAACGTTTTTTTGGCTGTGTCAGCATTTTTTTTTGCTCATGCTCCTTTATGGATGACTTTAAAAGGGTGTCTCCAGCCATAAAATTCTACCAGTGCTTAATCTCATCGAGTATTTTCTTGGATGCTGTAGCCAAGATCACTTGACTAATTCAGCTTGCAAAGTACTACTGGGAAGGAGTATTTATGGTAGTCCCAGCAAGGACAACCAAATTAGCTGTAGCAAGCAGCCAGCCTGAAGAAGAAATAAAACGAGGGAGCGAGATAATTTGGAACAAAATGTAAAAGACACACAAATCATTTAATAAAGGTTTTTCCCGGAGGAAACTTTCCAAGCAGCTGAACACCAGGACAGCTGAGAGAAATGAGGTCAATTGTGTTTAGACACAATGTGTACATTTTATTTTTTTAAATGATCATCATTTGTCAAACTTTATGGGCCAGGTTCTTTCCTCAGATTAGCTGATACTGGAATTAAACTCATTACAATAAGGCTTTGTCTTCAGTAGAGAGGAAGGTGGAGATAGTGATTTATTTCAAGGAAACCATAAAATATTCACTGAGGTGGAATGATATTGTCTAGAACTGGGAAATAAAACGGAGTATAAACAGGGAACAGGATGGAATAGCTCTGTTTTCCCAAGAAGTGCAGCAAACAAACAACAAATACCTGTAATTCTTAAGCAGGAGCCTGAGTTAGACAACTCTCTTGCACATAGGTTCAACATTACATATTTTACATTCTTCTCATTGAACTAATAAATCTAAGTCCAGACACACATAATAGAAGCATTGGTGTCCAGAGGTACAAGAAGTAAAAGGAACAAATGCCCTCGTTCTCAGAATAAAAAATGCCTTTTTCATTTGCAGTGGAAAGGGAGCATTTGAAGACTTGCTTTTATACAATGGTTTTATATTGCATTAATCTAATAATAAACTCTGATTAAGAAAAAAACCCCAACAACCAGAGCTGGAGCTTATTCATCCCCTCTGAAGCTGAGACAACACAGTCTGCAGCAATAAACACAGTGATATCCCTGAGACAGCTCTGCTGCAAGATTCCAGCATGATTTTATCCTTTCTGGTTTGAATCCTCCTCAATTTCCCCCCCCTCTAAATGAAAACTAATCAAATTCATTTTTGCCATCCAGAATATGGGGCTCATGTCCATACACATGCACTGGAACGACCACAGAATGGCTTTGATTGGAAGAGACCTTGAAAATCATCCAGTTCCACCCCCTGCCATGGGCAGGGACACCTTCCACTGTCCCAGGCGGCTCCAAGCCCCATCCAGCCTGGCCTTGGACACTTCCAGGGATCCAGGGACAGCCACAGCTGCTCTGGGCACCCTGTGCCAGCGCCTCACCACCCTCACAGGGAAGAAATTCTTTGGTCTTGGCAAGAGACACTTGAGAAGTTCATGACATGGATATATGGATGGATATATGGATGGATGGATGGACTGGTCCCCTCAACACCTCCCAGAAGGATCAAGCCATGGCCAGTGGGCTCTGCCCTTCCCAGCAGTGACTTGTCCCTGCACAAGGAGAGACATTTCAGCAAGGGAGTCTCCATGTCCCTGGACATTGCTCAGCAGTGAGAGGAAAAGCTGTGAAATCCACAACAGACAAAGCCAAGGCGTGGCTGGGACTCATTTGCTTCAAGTTTCCCTCTTTTTTGGGCCACCAGGAAACAGCCAGTGAGAGTCCCGTTAATTAAAGAGGCTTTGCTGGCCATAAATCACATGGACATTCCTGGGAAGGGGAAAACTCCTTAGGCAACCATGGTTTCTCCTGTCTCCTCTTGGAGGCATCAAGGTGAGTCTCTGTCTGGCACGGAGGCTGAACTCTCTGATGGAAATCCACAGGGAAGGGAAGGGTTCTCACAGGGAAGAAAGGAAAGCAAATAGCATCACTCCAAATCCACATCCTCCTGTTATCCTCTTGCCCACTGCCTTGTTGAACACACTCTGTGTGCGTTTGTTTTCTCTTTGAGGCCCGTTTTTATTTAACGCCACAAAGATGCGCTGCTTGGAGAGAGCACGAAGCCTTTGAACGTCTAATTAGGGATGAGGGGGGTACTCTCTCCCTCTGCCCGCAGACTCTCAGCTCACATCTGGGTGTGCCAGCTTCCCCAGGCACTGGGGGGAATCAGGATACCCTTGAGACTGCGAAATGAAAGCCAAGCAATCCAGGCAGCCTCAGATCTGCACCCGCACCAAGCTGCTGAGAAACAGCAGTTTAGCTATGCTGATTTTTTTTTTCTTTTTAATTGACATAGCCCTACATCCTTTGATCTTTGAAGGGCATGTTTATCCAACATTGTTCAGTGCAGCTATACTGCTTCTGGTTACAAATTGTGAGAGTCATGTTCTGTTTCAGTGAAACAATAGGATTTAATTATTAGCAGCCTTCAAAGACAAATGCAGGGCTCAGAGTCTACTCTGATTACAAGGTCAGAGCAGCAGATCAGTGCTTGGGAGCAACAGAGTTAACAGTATTGTTTACATTATTCTGGGGGAAAAGACTTCACTTCCTAATTTTACAATCACTTCACAAATTTTCTGTATTTATTAAAAAAAAAAAAAAATCAACACATAAATCAGAATCTTGATTGGATTTCACTTAAAGGTGAAATTTATTAATGGCTGGGTGTCCTTACGAAATGCTTGTACTGTGTTTGGATGTTAAATGAAGGAATAGAGGGGACAGCTGCTGTCAGGAAATCAAACATTTATTCTGGGCTTTAAAAACTAGGAAAACATTAGTTAAAAAACATTAGTTAAAAACTTTTAAAATTCTGCTTAAAGGAGAAGGTACTGACGTACTCTATTCAGAGGAGTAATTCACCACAAAATTATTGCAGGCATAGAATTAATTCACCCGCATGTGATGGATTCTCCATTACTGGAACTTTTAAGAACAGGCAAGGTAAAGATCTTCCAGGAGCAGTTTTGGAACCCTCTGCTGTGGATGTGTAGGTACAGATTTTGGAAGTGCAGCTTGACTCAGGTTCCCCAACATAAATAGGATTTGCACGTTGTGATAACCCAAGGAATATCAGCTTTTACTGCTAATAATTCTAGATCCTAATCATTTAGGCATATGTGTCATTCCAAGCACAAGATATTCTCAGTTTATGGCCCAGTGAGACATTCAATTAAAGATAAATCATCTTTGATATCAGTCTCTAGAGAAGTATGTGTTTTCCCTGTATCTGTGGCTACTAAAGATAGAGGTAGTCTAGACTAAAATCCACGAAAGAAAGTGAAATGAATCTGAAATTTAGCTTACAAATTGCTGCTTTCAACTAATTTTTGGCTTGAAAGTTTTCATAAATAATCTGCTAATTATCTTTAATTTATTTCCTTTTTCTCTTAATGAAACAAAGCCCAAAGACACCAAACAAGGATCACAGAATATGAGATAAAACACAGAAAACCAAAAAGAACTATAAAAGCTCCTTAACTCAGAAAAGGGGCTATTTTAGATTGATTTTTTCGCTTAATTGGAGATATTGGAATAATTAATTTTGTCCTTTGACCATCCTGCTGTGATAATAACACAGGGTGAGGAGAGAGGTGTCCTCTCCAGATGTCAGAGTTCATCATCCTCATCACAGAGCCCAGCAAGGATTTTGTCCATTGGTTCAGGGACCCCATTCTAATGTGATTTTCACCACTGAGTGGCACCCAATACTGCTCCTTAAAGGATAAGAGAAAAGCAAGACATGAAGCTTGTCTGGATAAACCTGGTGTAGAGTGTAACTAAAATGGGAAAAATAGGAAAGAAAGTGAGCAGAGTTATGGAAATCAAAAAATTTGGACCTAATGAAAACCCCAGTTTCTGGGACTGGTGATGCCAAAGGTGTAAAAAATGGCAAGCATCAAGGAGAGGAAGGTGATAAAGCTTTGAAATTCCTGTGGTTAACTGAGAATTACTGTGCTTACTGGTTCAGACACAGGCTCTGTATGCTGAATTGCATTCTCAGTTTATAAGGTTTGGACTTGATGAAGGATGAAGGTTAGACTTGATCTTGGATGTCTTTTCCAAACTTAATGATTCAATGGGTCTATGAAGTTTTTGGTTTTGGTGGTTTTGGCTGTTTTTGTTTGTTTGTTTCTTTGTTTGGGGTTTTGGTTTGGTTTTTCGTTTGTTTATGGGGTTTTGTTGGTTTTTTGTTTGGTTATGTTTTGGGGGGTTTTTTTTGTTTGTGGAGTTTTTTGTTTCTGTTTTTGTTTTTAATTTCCAGATGAGAGAAATGAGAAATTGTTGAACTTGCTGCTTTTTTAGCTTGACTGAGAGCATGAACAGAAGTCTGGGCATGAAAGTATTTGGAAGGAACAAGATCTGGTGTATCTTTGGGTCTTCAGGCTGGGGAGTAGCTAACAAAATGTTATTTTATATCATCATATTAGGCAGAGGTGTCTAATTCCCACTGAGCACCTTTCCCCACTTCCTTCCTCATCTCTGGAACTCTTTGGACCTGTTTGAAGATATCACATAGCATAGTGACTTGCTCTGAGATTAGTCCCACTGACCTGCTGGGTTAGAGGAAATCAGGTTAAAGTAAATCAGGTAATTAAGACCCCAACCCACTGAGATTCTTTATTCATTAGCTGCCCAAAGCCTGGTCCAGCAATTAACATTGTATTCCCAATACAGCCGCCAGAGCAAACCGTGCCAGGGATTTTCTTTTAACACACTGAGACGGTTCCCATACTGCTGGCACACCCAACATCCACATTTCTGTTTCAGGAGGTGAAGTCCTCAAATCAGCATTCATGGCTTGGGCTGCAATTCCGTGGCAGAAAACAGGATAAAACTTGGAGATAAAGCAAAATCCCTGGTCGTGTTCATTGCCGTGAAACCACAGCTGGACGGTGTCTGGGTTTTGCTTGGTCAGGCTTTTCTTTATTGTGTGTTTTGTCTTAGTGGAGTCCTGTGACACAAACCAGCCTCATTCCACAGAGCATCTCTCATAATCCCAGTCCCCAGAGACATTATCATAGAGGAGATTACAACAACAGGCAGTGTTGCTGTTCCAAACACTTCCAGTCACTTTCCCACCGTGACTTTATCCTGTTTGTGCTGGGATTGCTCTGTGTGTGCCAGGCAGTGGAATCTCACAGCATGAATGATTATTCTTAGTTGATTACACCAGTTCACAGATTTGTGTTCAGCTCCTACCACACATTTGCCAACAGGATCGTGGGCAGATGGATCAACTCTGATGGGTTTTTCTTCTCAAGTACGTCAGTTCCTAAATCTCATTAATTTCAGTGCTCAAAAATCTTGTAAAATTTGGCTTTTGGGCACAAAGCACTGTATGGAATTTTAAGCATCTACCTGAGGATATTATTTCTGAAAATCCCCCTCTGCTGCTGGAGAAAACAGTGATTTTCAGAAAACAGCAAACTACCCAAGTGATCACTGCCCTCTTGGTCTGTGAGTGTGCCCTGCACACCAGATATGCATCTACAGACTTATAAATAATGTTAAATGGAAAGTAAATGTGGGATTTTTTCTCAGAATTCATCCTACTTTTAGATTGCTGAAGGGTCTGCAGCCCCAGGAGGGGCTGAGGGAGCTGGGGAAGGGGCTCAGCCTGGAGAAAAGGAGGCTCAGGGGGGACCCTGTGGCTCTGCACAACTCCCTGACTGGAGGGGACAGCCGGGGGGGTCGGGATCTGCTCCCAGAGAGAAAGTGAGGACAAGAGGAAAGGGCCTCAAGATGTTCCAGGGAGGTTGAGATGGGATATTAGGGAAAAAAATCTTCACAGAAAGGGTTTCCAAACGCTGGAACTGGCTGTTCACGGAAGTGGTGGAGTGACCATCCCTGGAGGGATTTGAATAAATCATGCAGATGTGGTGCTCAGAGATATCGTTTAGTGGTGGGTTTGACAGTGCTGGGGGAATGGTTGGACTCGAGGATATCAGATGTCTTTTCCAACCTTAATTATTCTATGATTCTGTGAAAAGGGAAGGTTGAGACTTCACTGACACCTCTTGCAGTCACTGAGAATGTGGAGGGGAGCTCAGCTTAGCTTGGACACCCATCCTCAACTCCTTTCAGGCAGCTGAAGAGAGCCCAACCACATGGCAATTAGTACTTTAATTAGGATCAGCCTGAGCAAATACTTAGGCAAAATACACAGCTCTGCCTAAAAGGCTTCAATCTGAGTTGGCATCAATGTCAGTGTGCAGAATTGTTTGTGCTGGATCATGGACAAAGTTATCAAGATGCCAAATTCAAAGGAATGAATGGAGCTAGGCTGGGAGCAGGAAGAAGGCAGTGAGTATTTTTGCAGGCTAAAGACAATTGCTTTAATTACACCCACTCACAAAAAAAAAAAAAAAATAGAAACGTTGCTGAGAAACAATCTCTTTCAGGTTTCTGTTTTCCAAACCTAAATAATGATTTTCATATTCATTGACAAGCTTCATTAGCTGGAATTAGAGGGTGTTTCTGACACACTCTCCTGTTCTCCCATCCCCAGTACATTGGTCATCAAGAAACAAGGGGAGAGAGGTGTTTGAGATTTCTGTGTCAGCATCCCAATGAGAAAAAAAGAAGTGTGTTTTTCCTGGAGAATGAAAACCACGGCAATAACTTACACAAAAAACAGCAAACACCCAATAAAACGAACTAGAGAGACGAATGGAATATCCTGAGATAGTTTGGTGGGAGGTGAATTTAGCCCAACAGCAGGAAAAATGACTAAGACCTTTGTCTTTGTCATAACAGTGAAATGTGTATTGTGTCTAATGACAGCAACTTTGGGGATTTTTTTAATGGGGCTTTTTAGCCTGCATCCATCTCCTCGTGCTGATGGACAGTTTACACTGTCCCAGCAGCATCTATTTGTGTCAGTGATGCCTTGGGAAGGCGNAGTCATATTTTCAGGAACCACTTAACCAGAATTCACCCTTCCCTGGGGAAGCACGTAGTTCACAGCATCACTGCCCCTCAGCCCTGCTCCCTGAGATTTGTCTGTGATTATTTACTTGCAACACAACTAAATGGAAACTGAGTGTTCTGCGTGCTCGTTTCTGACTGTGAGAACTCTTGCACAAAGTTCCCTGCTTACCTAAGCACAGATCAGGGTTTAGGGTGAGTGCTTTGATGGTGATCACTTGGCATATTATTCGTAGCACTGGTTGGCAGTAAGAAAATAACATGAGGTCCAAAAATACTATGCCAGTGAAAATGCCTTTCAGACCTTATTAAATCCATGATACGTATTCATTTTCTGCATCCTTTCAGAGCCTAAATGGGGCCTATGAAAAACAGGGAGAGTGAATTTTCACATGGACAGATACAGGGGTAAGTGAAAGAGGAGAGATTTAGATTAGGAATTAGGAAGAAAATCTTCCCTGTGAGGGAGGTGAGGCCCTGGAAGAGCCTTCCCAGAGAAGCTGTGGCTGTGCCANTTATAATAAGGCTCAGAACTACACCCCTAGGCAGCGCAGAATCTGAAAAAAAACCACGAAAGCTCAAACTTAAGGCATCATCAGGGAAGGGACTGCGGTGCCAAACGCTGAGTAAATGTCTGCTGCCCTCCTGTGTACATCCGCAAAAAGACACACGCGAGGATGCCGGAGCCCTGGATTTGCCTCCAGAGACATCCAGCTCCCGGGGGAACGCCTGGCCTGGAGTGTCTGGGGTGTGATAACCCCTGATTTGTGCCGCTGATTCATCCAGAGATGATCCAGATCTCTGCTGATGGATCCGAGCCCTTGGTCTCCCACCATCTGCTTGTTGTATCCGTGTGTTCGGATGCTGTTTGTTCTTCCATGTGTGCGGTGGGGAAAAGGGCTGTGAGTGGAAGCAAGGCTGTTCTGGATTGTGCTGTGAGAGAGCAGCCACAGTAAGGGTGGGTTTGGAGCCAGCACCGGCAGCCTCGAGCTGTCCAGAGGGCTTTTTCCCTGGGGAAATGGGCAGCAGCTTCCATCAAGAGACTGATAAAGCACAGAAATCACCTACCCAAGGCAGTTTTGGCCTCTCCGCTGCTGGAAAAAAAACAA
>VYZR01035550.1:0-24050 GCA_013400675.1 Oxylabes madagascariensis
TGATTGCCATTTTAAAACCCAGCTTGTGGGCTTTGTTCCACTCAGCTGCCAGCATTGTCATTCCCGAGGTTTATTTTTCCTGTGCTCTCAGATCACGGAGGCTACTGGAGCATGTTAATGCTGGTAATAATACAGCTGCAGATAAACAAAAGCTGTGAATATCAGCACTGCAGAATGAAGTGGAATAAGAGAATCTCTCCCTGTGTGTGGGCTGTGAACACGTTAACAGCACTAACCAAAATTTATTTAGGGAAAAACTCCTGTAGTAACAACAGCAATCTGCCCATGGTATCAGTTCTTTCTCTAATCTGCCAGTAATGAGTAATATCTGTCAATTATTTGAGCTGAGATTTTGCCATCTGACCAAGAGAGTTATAAATTCCAAAATTAAAAAATTCATTATTACCTATCGCTGTTCTTTTCAAGTATGAAACTTTACCTTAATACCTTTAATTAAAAGGATTTATCTGTTGACACTCCTGTGTTTTCCCAAAGGTCTCAGGTGTTTCTCCCTGGAGGTCACTACGCAGTTCTAGGAGCGGGGAAGTTATGCCAGATGTCTTTTTGTGGTTGTCACATTCCAGTGTCGCTGCAGAGCTGGAGCCCTGGTGCCTCAGGCTCTTGGCTTCACAGGCAGAGGGACACCAGAGATGCTTCCAGAGCAGCCCCCAGCCTCACACCGAGCGTGCTGTGCAGGCAGGAGGACGACCAGAGCCCAGAGTTTGGTCTAAAATACAAGAAGGACAGCAGATCCCAGATCTGAGGTACTGCAACCCACAAGTCAATAGGTAGGGATGCTGCTGGACCTGTGGACCTGCAGGAAGGCAGGAACAGGAGTCCCTTCTTCTCCATCCTGAGCCGAGAGCCCTGAGCCTTTCCTTCACGGGAGGAATACAAGATTCCCCGATAAAAACATCTCTGCCTTGTGCTGTCAGATGTCTCGATGTACTCAACACACTGCTACAAAGTGCTCAGAGTGCTGTTCTTCCCTTGAATCGGTGTTTTTCATGGGAAGGTTGCTCAGCTGGAAAATGTCTTGGCTGGCAGAGCCTCAGGAGGTCAAGCAGAGCATCACTGTCAGGCCGAGTTACAGCCTCAGCCTCCTGCCTCCCCAGGTCTGCTTGGGATTTTTTTCCATCCATCAGGACAGTTTTCTCCCTATCCTGGTGAGACACAGAACGCTGCAGTTGCCTGTGCGAGTGAAGGCTTTATTAGCACGTCTCCTTTGCGCTGCCTGCTGATTGATGGGGCAAACAACCCCAAACTCCACATGGGTGCAAACTTTCTATTACTTCACTGCCCTCAGAGAAGCATCACCCCAAAAGAAAAGCCTCACAACATGATCTGTGTATGCATAAAGTGATTTATTTCAAAGGCACACTGTATTAGCAGTGCTTCCACCCATGTGCTCTTCCCCTGACAGAGACAAATTGCTATCTCAGCAGCTGGTCCTGCCAAGGCAATTTGCACTTGCTTTGCCAAGTGACAGGAAACTCCACTCTGTACCCTTGTCCCCCCTGAGTTGTCTTGTTAAAGCGTTTTTGGGGCTGCGGGAGCTGATCTGCAGCAGTCAGCCGAGGCACTGGGATGATCAAAGGGCTGAAAAAGTAGTGAGGAATTTTTCCTGCTGAAGGGAACTTTTAAACACCCCCCCTCCCCCCTCATCATTTGCTCTGGATGCTTAATCCTATTTAAATAACAACATGTCAAACATGCCCAGTCATCAGCTAGCAGGTATCCCTGCTGAGATTTCCAGCTTGAAGTTTTCCTGTGTCTTGGTGCAAGGATTTTTTCCCAGATATTGACTTTTAATTTTCAAGGTTACTGAGGATGTGCTCAGGCACAAGAGTTGTTCAGCCCACATCAGGAAAAGAGGCACATAAGAAGATGGATAAATTTATCAGGCAAATGGTCTGGCTGGATATATACTTTTGGATTTACCTGTAAGACCTCGTTTGAATAAATCCCTGTTTTTCTACAATTACCTGTGCAAACAGCCGTGAGCCCTTGTCTTTCAGCTCCTCAAAGAAAGAGCTCTAATTTATGATGTTTACATGGCAGTGTCTGTGTGCTGGCATCAAACAGGCTTCAATCTTCATCTCCTCCAAGAAAAAAAAAATCTTATTAAATAACAGTGAGAAACCTACAGGATCAGTTGTGTGGCAGTGCCTAATATTGCACTTCCAGCTCCAGGTAAGCCAATTACTGGAGGTATGGAAAAGGACAAACTTCAGGCAGCTCTGCTCCATCCTTTTGCTGCTGGTGGAAGAAAGGGAGGGCAAAGCTGGATTTCTAGATCAGACCAAGTAACCTGAGCTGGCTGTTTCGGCTGTGACAGTGCTGAGTGCTTTCACACCCTGCCACTTCTTTCAGGCCACCTCTTCTATGATTTAATAGCTCGGGTGCTTGCAATTCTGTGGCTGAACTAAAATTAGATGCTATGTTTGAGCCATTAGTCTGGCTCTGTATGTCCCAGGAGCAACAGTCCAGCAGTGCTGTGAGAAACAGTGGTGATATTTTTTTAAATTTTTTTTTTTTTTTTGAGAAAACAGGAACAACTAAATTAGTGCAAAAAACCTGCAACCCAACCAACTAACCAAGCGAAAACACCCAAAAAACAAAACAGAAAAACTTGTTTTCTCTGTATGTAGAGAATTTAAAAATCTTCAAAGCAGTAAAAATTGGGAGGGAGGAAAAGCAGTTAAATCAGATGATTTGATGGTACTCCTAGGTGAAAAGCTGACTCTGGCAGTGTTCAAAGTGCTTGGTAACCTTTTGTCTGCATATTTCACAATTGTAAAAAGAAAGAACTAAGTACTCAACCTCTTCCTTTTTTTTTTTTTTTTCCCCCCCATTAAATTAGGCCCAGAATAACTATTAAAGGTATTAACAGTTCTTTGCTAGTTTGTCAAATTATTCTCACACATTTTGGGTGCTGTTTTGGGGTTTTCTTTATAGACGTGGGGTTTTTTTGCAGCGTTCACCACACCAATCTCTGGCTTCCTGGAGTGTTTGTCATTCCAAACATGCCACCTTCTCCACAGGGCCTTGCCTGCTCCCCGGCCAGCCAGCTGGAATGATTCTAGCCAAAGATAATTAAAACAACAAATGGCAAACGGCGGAGAGCAAATAACGAGTATTGAGCTGCTGTCTGTGCAGGTAGGGCCGTGTTTGCACAGGGGCACAGATATTGGGATAAATATCTCCTGGCTGTGGCCCAGGAGCTGCGTTTGCAGGGGCTGGGAAGCAAGGAGGGTGTTAAGGAAACTGCTGGATGAGGGGTTGTGGATTTGAGCAGAGCTAACGCTGTGCCCAGGACGGCTCAGTTGGGCTGTCCCAAGCCTTATTCCAACAGATCCCTGCGTGGTCACTCTGCTCTGGGGATCAGCTGGAGGTTCGCCAGCTCCAACAGGAACACAACCAGTTTGCATAACATTTAGTTGGTATCAGTCTTCATCTTCCAGGATTGCCTTTGTCAGCTGCTTCAATTAGATCCTCTTAATGTCCACATTAATAAATGTTTTTTAGTGGGACGAAATGATATTCGGATGGGAAAATGTATTCAGTGTTACCATTTAGATGTAATTCCACTGCAGCTTTTTGATATCCATGGATTCATTCATGTGATCAGAGAATCGCAGAGCAGACTCAGAACATCTTGAGCTGAAAGGAGCCAAAAGAAGAAAGTCCAGAGGAGGCACCAAGGTGATCAGAGGGATGGAAAGGCTGGGAGAGTTGGGATTGTTCAGCCTGGAAAGGAGAAGCTTCAGTATGATGCAATTGTAGTCTTCCGATGCAATTGTAGTCTTCCAATGCCTGGAGGAGCTGACAGGAGCCATGGAGAGAGACTGTTGACAAGGGATGGAGGGACAGGACACAGGGAATGGCTTCCTGCTGCCAGAGGGCAGCGTTAGATGGGATATTGGGAAAGAATTGTTCCCTGTGAAGGTGGTGAGCCCTTGGCACAGGGTGCCCAGAGAAGCTGTGGCTGCCCCTGGACCCCTGGAAGTGTCCAAGGCCAGGTTGGACGGGACTTGGAGCACCCTGGGCTGGTGGAAGGCGTCCCTGCCCATGGCAGGGGGTGGCACTGGAAGATCTTTAACGTCTCTCCCAACCCAAACCATTCTGGGATTCCGTGATTCAGGTACCCATGCAGTCTCTGTGCTTGTGAAAATGAGCATGATATGGTAAACACTAAGAAATTAAATAATTCACAGAGAAATAAAACAACTTTCTGAGACTTTTATAGTGGTTTCCAGGTCAGGAGCCATGAAAGACTGACTTGTGTAAGAAATTTTTTGCTCCTATCTGGAAGTCTCTTTCCATGTTGGAGAGAATTGCTGGCAGCCTGTTCTTAAGTGTAAATGGATATAACTTTCCTAAACTTCAATAATGTCTCACTGATTATCAATAGCTGAGGTTTTATTAATGTGTGGTGAATTGAAGCTTCATTCCCTATGATCATCAACATCTCTGGAAGTGTTCAAAAAACTTGTGGATGTGGCACTTGAGGACATGGTTTAATGCTGCATGTGCTGCTGCTGGTGCTGTGTTGATTGTTGGTGATCTTAGAAGGCTCTTCCTACCTTAATGGCTCAGACAAAGAGAATTCATGAACTCTGGTGTTATCTCTTTCAGGCTCTTTCACTTATTTTGCAAATACTGTGGTGTTCAAACCAAAATATGCTGGTGAATTTTCTGTACTAAAATCAGCAGCATGATGGGTGAGGTGGAAAATGTTTATAAATAGAATAGCAAGGTTGTAAACCAGGGCTAAAGTGGGTGTAATGTCTGCTGCGTGCCTCACACCAGCACCTGGAACAGGTTTGCACCCTTTTCTAAACTGCAGAACTTGTTAAAAGTGTGTTAAATAACCAAAGGCAACTTCAATCAATAATCTGGTCCTTGTCTGACAGCTTTGGTATTGGATACATATTCATACCCTCCTTCAAAGCTGATTCCTCTTTATTCTTCAGAGGGTGAGTGCTTCATTGCTAATCAGAACACTATTCCTACTTATAACTTGTAGCAAATGAATCTCAGCCAGTTGTTTAAATTGCAATTTTTAGCTGCCAGTCAAGACAGGTCAAATGGGAAATGAAAAAAAAAGAGGATCACTGACTAAAAAGAACAAATATCTCTATGCATCCACCTGTGGCTACATGTATTCTCTGGGATGTTGACTCCAAGCAGATGGCAACCATTCACATGGCTTTCCTATCTAAAGAAATTATTTCAATTCAAAAGAAATAAATGTTGTTAAAATGCCATCCACTCACTGCAATTGACTTTGCCAGCAGGTTAAAATGTCTCTAAAATGAATATTCCACTTCAGACTGGGATTTTTGATGACTAAAGTGACTCCACTGTGTCTGCAGCAATTGTCTCCACCGTTTCTCTGGGAAAAAAAAAATCCCAACAAAACAACCAGCAGCCCTGGTATGGAGAGAAACCTCACATTTATTTACACAGCAGCAGGAAATACAGGCCCTAAACACTGAGGGCACCACGTGCAGGATGCTTCACCAGCAGAAATACAGAGTAGCTCTTGTCTCAATGAATTTTGAGTTGATGACTCCACCAAAGGCTCGAGGAGAAATAGGAGCTCAAAGGTCTGGTGGCGGTGTAAGGGCCTGGAGAGGGTTATTGGCAAATTGAGGGTTAGAAGGCTCTCCAGTCCCCGCCAGCACTACTTTAAATCAATAAATGCTCAGTTGCAGCCTTCAGGTGCTGCTAATGTGAGGCATTAAAAACAATTTCAGCTGCATGATAACCTCTGGTATTCTGAACCGGGCCATTTTATCTCACGGAAACACCTTTCCCAGCTCAGAGAATTATGGAGCACTTACCCTTAAAGCCTTGGTAATTGCTGCAGGTAACACCTTGGATAACTCAGCCCCGGGTTTGCAGAGCTCCTAAATGTCCCTTGTGGAGTAATGTAGGGAAGGGAGGTCACAGTGCCAACGGAGGGACATTTATCTACCAAAGGCAGCATTTGATATTGCACCTCATTTTATGTTCTCACACTGGAAGACAAGGACAAAGGACACCCGAAAATTACAGCCTTTTTAGAGTTAATAGGTGTAGGTGGCTCTCAGAGCATAAAACTCTTCTCTGAAATCTGAAAGCTCCTCTATCTGACACATTTTTGCCTCTAAACATTGGAATTATCTGACTGAAATCAGTGAAGTCATTAATTTACACTGGCAGACATAGGAATGCCAACAGAGACAGGATCATCCCTGCCACCAGGCAGTAGAGGATGCAAATGGCTTCTCTAGATTCATTCAACTTTTCCCCAATTTTTTTTTCTTTTTCCATCAATAACCCAATCTCTCTTCCTGTGTATCGTTGCAACAAAAGCTTCTGGAGACAAACGTGCTGCCCTGAGTTATTCCCTGGCTCTGGCTTTTCTGCTTTAATGCTGGAACCCTGAAAAAGCAGAAAAGGATTTTGACAATTGAAGTTGCAGACGGGTTTGCTCTCGGTGCCATTGTAATTTACTTGCTCAGATAAATGTCTTTTACACTTGGGTAATTTCTTTGCATTGTGCGCATTATTCATAGTTGAGTGAAGTTGAAAATCCTAAAAGACGCTTTAACTTGGCTCTTTCTTGTTGGAATTGCTTAAGAATTGTTTATGGGATTATTGTTTTGCCTTGCTTTTTTGTCAGTCGGTCTCAGTTGGAAGAAAGAAGCTGCATGTAACAAAAAAAGGAAGGAAAACCCCCAAACATATCCTGCAGCAAACCAAGGCAGGCTTATTGGGGATGGGGATGTTTGAGCAGGGCTTGAAGTGGGCTGTGTTGTGCTCTCTGATGGTGTTTCAGGGGAATTTAGGGATGAGATAGCCCCAAGAACAGAACCACACCGCTCAGGAACATTAAATTTATAATTTATCAAGTGGGATAGGCAGAGCAGGTGGGCTGTGATTTTTATGATACGGTTTCTGCTGAATGACTTTTACCCTCGGACACTCACAAATTTCACACTCCCCAGCCCTGCCGCGGTCCCTGCCCCATTTGGGACCAGCCCCAGGGACCCAGGGGACAGGAATGCACATCCCACTGCTGGATGTGTCCATTCCTGGGACCAGCCCCAGGGACCCAGGGGACAGGAGTGCACATCCCACTGCTGGATGTGTCCATTCCTGGGACACAGCCCAGCTCCTGCACCGTGGGCTTGGACCTGACATTTGAAGTCATTTGTAGAGATAACCCCACAAGGTTTGTTCTTCCCTATTTAGTGCTCTATAACTCGGCTGGTTGGCCAAGACCTCACTGAGCTGGGCCAAGTGCTCTGTTCCCACCCCACATGAGCCAATCCCTGCCCTCTTTGGGTGACTATCACCCTTTAAACCCCTGCCCAATATCTATTAGAAGGTTCTAGAATTCCTAAATCATTAGAGCAAGTGCAGGGCTTTTTGGGTAGGTTTTCCCCACAAAAATTATCTGTGTTTTACTTCCCTGCACGTCCCGGAATCAACTCATGAGCTGGAGCTGGACAAGTGTGGCCAAGGTCTCCAGAATCTGAGCAATGCTTTCAGGGAAGGTTCACCCCATGACAGCAGTTCATTGCCTTTTTCAATTATTTGGAAGAGAGAACTCAGTTGGTAGAGGGGGAAATAAAAGATACATAATGCAAAGAGTAAAGAGCCAAAGTTGACAGATAGTTGATAAAAATGTAACCTTCATTTTTCTGTTGACTGAGCTGCTGCAAATGATACGTATTTTAACAGAGCCAAAGGAAAGGTCTTGCATTTTGTAAGTAAAAACCCGCTAGAATATCTTGCTGATAGCAGCAGACCCAACGTCAGAGGAAATATTTACACCAAAAGTGAAATTTTGCGTTTTTTTTTTTTCCCCTGGACGCTCAATGGGTTTTGTTGAAAGAAATTAATTCAGGGAAATTTTGTGTCTTATGCTCCATAGGACCTTAAAATCAACACATCTTTTTCAAAGGACTATGATAGTGTTGTGAGAGGAGTCTTGCACAGGTGAAGGAAAGTAGCGTGGAAGGTTCTTTCCTCTAAAGAAATAACCTAACTTAGAAACAAACCAACCCTAAAAAAACCAAAGAGGCAAACTAATAGTATAAAGTAACCTGGATAATAATAATTTGCTGATTTGCTGTCAGTCTGGATCAGATCAGGAGAAGGGTGGGATGATTGTGTCTTGCAAACTAAGCAAAAGCATTAAACTGACATATTTTGTTATTCAGAGCTGGAAACTCCATGCAAACCCCCTATAGCTTGAGGGAAATACAGGTCTGATTCTGCCAGGTGCTCAGCCTGCTGTCTGCTCCTCAGAAAACCTCAGAAATACCTCTCCAGTGCTGTGGTAAAAGTCAGTCCCCCATTTTTGGGAAGCTGGGTCAGGAATGAGAGGCAAGTGGAAACAAAGCAGTTTAGAGATGGTCTTTAATTACAGAAATTCAGAGAAGGGACTAGAAAAGCCTCTCCTTTGTCTGCTCCAGCCTTTGAGTTTGGGGCCATTTGGAAGGATTAGACACTGTATATGTAGTGCATCCCAAGTGGGACAAGCCTCTGTTCCAGTGGCAGATCATCAGCCACCTGAGCCTGCTGGGGACAGCTCCATTGAAACTGATGGAAAAACCCCTTTTGTACTCAGGGCTTTGAGTCCATTCCTGTCTGTCCTCAGGTGGCACCTACCTGCTGCTGCTTCTGACTTCACACTCTGAACATCTTAGATAATGGGCTCTGAAACCATTTCTTTTTTTTAAAAAAACTTTTTTACTCTTTTAAAGGCATCTTTATGGAGCACATTGCAGGTAAGACCCTGACAAAACAATCCCTTCACGTCACTGTGTGCAACATGCCAGAGTTTTTTGAGGCTGTAAAACTTCAGTGAGAACACCTTCATTAAAAAAAAAAAAAATCAAACTGCTTTTGTTTACTATTGAAGGCCCGTCCCCTTCTGCTCTTGTGCCCCACATCTTCTGCTCTGCAGCGAGGCAAACTTTTTCTGAGCCTTCTAATTGGGCTTTTACATCTGTCTGTGGTATCGAGTGATGGTACCTGGACTACTTTCATCTGCAAAGCATCATTTTCACTGCCACAGCTCCCAGTTTGAGTATTTTTCATGTTTTTCTTTGCATGTACCACTGCTGTTACAGCTGTGCAGCAGCATTAGGAAAAAGAGAAGGGGAAAAGGAGGAGTTGGGGACGTGAGCCTGGTGATGAGGACATGGGGAAAAGGGAGGTGCACACAACGACAACCTCCCCCCAAGCTTGTGCTGGGCTTTGATAGAGCAGCCTGGGCTGGTGGAAGGTGTCCCTGCCCATGGATGGGCTTTAAGGTCCCCTCCAACTCAATACATTCCCAGATTCTCTGATTCTACAGTCAGTTCAGCGACTGCAGCCATTAAAGAGTGGAATTTCCTGAGCTCTGGTGTATAAAATCCAGCTCTTTTTTTCCAACTGAAGGTCAAAGAGTTTTCAGTTTTAACTCCATACCTTTACCCAGTTTATGGTATTATTCAGATTAGGATGTTACTTCTTTTGTTGGTTATTTTAGGGATCTATCTACAGATTGACTGCAATATGAGAATCCTTTGGCAGAGCCATGAATTTCTAGGGCTTTAATGTTCATAGTTGGCGAATACAGGAAAACCAGCTTAGCTGAATTATCCTTTTCTTCTGGCTGTCCCTGTGACCATGCACATCTGCACACAGGTGCAAAAATCCACATGTATGTTAAGAAGCCTGCTACTCCTAATTAAATCAGGCTGCTTGACAACATTAACCACCTCTTCCAACTCCTCCATCTTCAGGGAGTTGTAACTGAGATTGTCCTAAATATTCCAGGGAATGGGCACGGCCCCAGGGCTGCCAGAGCTCCAGGAGAGTTTGGACAATGCTCTCAGGGATGCACAGGGTGGGATTTTTGGAGTGTCTGCTGGGACAGGGCTTGGACTCCACGATCCTGGTGGGTCCTTCTAGCTCAGGATATCCTGTGATTCAATGAAATATGAAATGACTCAGTCTTAAATCCAAACAGGATGTTGTAAAACAACCTG
The DNA here is from genome assembly GCA_013400675.1 of Oxylabes madagascariensis. Classification (NCBI taxonomy): domain Eukaryota; kingdom Metazoa; phylum Chordata; class Aves; order Passeriformes; family Timaliidae; genus Oxylabes; species Oxylabes madagascariensis. The sequence continues at coordinate 10,038 of VYZR01035550.1, forward strand.
AAGCATGACCAAATTCTGCTTCATGATCAAAGTTGCTCATCTCTACTTTTGTTTCAGCCAAAGAAGCTGGCAGCACTGCTAAATGGCACGAACCCCTTTTGGTCTGAGGATATATTTCATTCAGAAAGCAATCAGGGGAAAATCTACTGCTTTGAAAATCTCCCCATAAATTTGAGAGCCCACTTACCTTGCCATGAAGGGTTATTCTGCCGAGTGAGAGGGAACAGAGTCCCTGTAGTTGCCATCTAAGTTGAATTATATTTAACCTGGAGAATAAACTCGGCATAAGAGTTATGCTGCACCATTAAAGTGGAGCCTATGTGCCAGCCTTGAAATGACTGTAAGGTCATCCACAAACTCCCAACAATTACTCTTGTGCTAACCCCAATAAGCAGATTTTAGCTAAATCATAGATACCTGCACTGCTCCCAGACTTTTCCCAAAGACTTGGAGAGATGACCAATTTAAAACTGAGGGTTTAATGTAAACCCTGCAGATACCAAGAGAAAAAAATGAAACAGAGCAAAACCAGTCAAATGTAGGTTGGAGAAGGACGGTTTGCAAAGGGTAACAGCACAAGGGGGAATGGCTTCCCACTGCCAGAGGACAGGGTCAGATGGGATATTGGGAAAGAATTGTTCTCTGTGAGGGTGTGGAGCCCCTGGCACAGGGTGCCCAGAGAAGCTGTGGCTGCCCCTGGATCCCTGGAAGTGTCCAAGGCCAGGCTGGACGGGGCTTGGAGCAACTTGGGCCGGTGGAAGGTGTCCCTGCCCATGGCAGGGAGTGGCACTGGATGGGCTTTAAGTTCTTTTCCAACCCAAACCAGCCTGGAATTCCGTGATTCAGGTATCCATGCAGTCTCTGTGCTTGTGAAAATGAGCATGATACAGTAAATACTGAAAAATTACATCATTCACAGAGAAAAAAAACAACTTTCTGAGACTTTTATAGTGGTTTCCAGTTCGGGAGCCATGAAAGACTGACTTGTGTAAGAAATTTTTTGTTCCTATCTGGAAGTCTCTTTCCATGTTGGAGAGAATTGCTGGCAGCCTGTTCTTAAGTGTAAATGGATATAACTTTCCAAAACTTCAATAACGTCTCACTGATTATCAATAGCTGAGGTTTTATTAATGTGTGGTGAATTGAAGCTTCATTCCCTATGATTCAACCACTTCTTTCTCTTCCTTCTACTTTCAGCAGATGGATCATTAAAGGGTCCCTATAGCATAAACTTATTTAAAGATATTCCTGGCTGCTTTGGCAATAGAAAGAGACTTGGAATTTAGTTTCTAAAAGTCAGTATCCCCTCATTTAATGTAATTACAAAACTACATAATTTTTAAAAATGAGACATTAACTCCACATTTATGATATTTAATGCTCTCGGTGCGCAGATGGAATGCATGTAAATGTGAAATTTTAAAAATGGTATTTTAGAAACACTCTACTCCAGGACCTTCTGTACATGACTTAGGGGAATCGGCAGCAAATCCATTCAAGGCATGAGTTATGGATGATAAAAATCCAGGGAACATGTCTAATAAATAATGGCACTAAAACCCTCTTCCACAGTTCTCATTTCTAATGTGAAAATGTGCAGCCTGGTGTGACTGAAATGTGAATTTTGTGCCCTGAGACCCGTTCTCCTGGGGGAGCATGAGGGGATGGATCCTCCTTGGCCAAACCACGGCAGTGGAAGCTCTGTTTCCATCCTGGATCATCAAGTCCAACTTTTGACCCTATTTATGAGTGACCTGAAATTTTGGCCAGTGGTTGTGACATTCTACCTGCGGAAAATCGCTGCCTTTGGACGTTTTTCTGAGCCTGTCATTTTGCCAAGTGGCCTCAGTGCCAGGCCATCCTAACTGCTGCCACCAGGGATGTGTCACAGGGATCCGCACGGATCCAACATCCCCTTCCAAGCTGGCCTGACCATAACAGACATCCAGGGCTCAGTTCTCCCCGATGAGCTGAGTCTCTGTGGTGCCCATTGAGTGAAATTCCCACTTGTTTGCATCCTGCATGGAATCAGGCTCTCTACATACACAAAATATTTAAGTACTCACAGAATACATATGATAACAGGATCCAAATAAACCCTCCGGATGCACTCGCAAGAGGAAAAGTAGCACAGAAATAAAACCCAAGGGGTCTGTGCTGTGCTGTTTCTCTCCTCGGTATTACACAGTCATTTCTGCAGTTGCTGCTGTCCTGCAACAAGAGAAAACTCTGCCAATTTGAGGCGATGCTTTAAAACTCACTTGTCATCCTGGAGGTTTGAGCTGACCACTGGTATTTCTTGCAGTGAGAAAAGAAGTGGGCAGGAGTGACTCATGTTTAATATCTATTACAATGTAATTCCAGATCCTGGGTTCTGACAGGTGCTTGAGCTGCAGAGGAAGGGTCATGAGTGACAGAGTCATATAAAGAGAGGGAAATGAGATGTCAAGGTAAGTTAATGGGGCTCGTTGGCTATTACAGCTCTCCTGGCTTGGGTCAACCCCCAGCAAAAGTGTACTTGGAACCACAGAAAAACTGTGCTTGAAAAAAGAGGTTAAATTGTTGGGAAAAAAAGGTTGAACAGGCTAAACTATTGGGAAAATTTAAAAGGCTCTATTTCCATGTCCGTTGGCTTAGATGATGTTGAACAAAGGGCAAAGGAAGCTACCACAGGCAGTTTACCTCTTAACTCCAAACCAAGAATTACAGATTCATAATATTTTTCAAGCTAAAACTATGTCTATACTTTTTTTTTTTTTTTAACCTGGGGCAGTTTTCTTTCATTTTTCTCCTTATAAATAGGATCAAAGCTTTCACTCAATCTCAAAGTGGCTTTTTTGTTCTGTTGTTGAATTATAAAAATCAAACCCAAACCCAGAGAATTCTGAGTTCAGTAATTGCAAAGCAGCTTATATTTTTATCCCCCTCTTTTCCTCTGTTTTGTCTTCATTGAGAAATGTAAGAGGTTGAGAAAAGGAACTTTTATAATTAAATTATTCACAAAAAAGTGAGCAAACCAGGACATCAGACTTTCCACTAATAAGCTACTCCTTTTCTTCTTCCACATCATTAATATCCCTTTTGCTAAACTTATTAAGATGAAAAATGGTTATCAATACTTTAGTTTTATAATCAGAAGTGCACTTCTTTCTTATACACATAATTCCTTCTGACATCAGTCACCTTAATCTCACATTGTTTGTTCTTCAGCAGGCTTTGACACCGCTGTAATTATCTCCTGCTGTTTAATAAAGCAGTTTTATTTGGAAGAAAGAAATTAAGCCTAACTGATGACCAGGAGACAGGAAAGTTGGCATGGGAATTGGCGTGGATTTGCATCCAATGGGAGCATGGAGCCATTTACATGGTCTGTTATTTGCCTCAGGTGGGGTGCCTGGAGATTTTTTAGTCTAGGACTCACACACTGCAGTGAGACTGGCAGGGAGAGCTGGGCAGGCTGTGTGGGACAACATCCCTGTGCCAGGCACCGTGGGTGCATCCCACCAGCACCCTGTCAGGCACCTCTGGAAGGAGTTTTTGTTGTGGAGTGGCTCTGAAAGTGCCACACTATTAACAGTGTGGCCTCTTTCGTGACCAAGGAAGAAGGGAGCTTCCAGGATACACAGAGAGTATTTACAAGGGTCTGTACTGACAGGACACAGGGAATGGCTTCCCGCTGCCAGAGGGCAGGGTCAGACAGGATATTGGGAGGGAATTGTTGCCTGTAAGGGCGGGGAGGCCCTGGCACAGGGTGTCCAGAGAAGCTGTGGCTGCTCCTGGACCCCTGGAAGTGTCCAAGGCCAGGTTGGATGGGTTTTGGAGAAACCTGGGCTAGTGGAAGATGTCCCTGCCCATTGGCAGGACTGGATGGACTTTAAGTTGCCTTCCAACCCAAACCAGCCTGGATTCTATAAATGAATTGTACCCTTTGCATTTTGCAAAAGCCTTGCTTGGTCAAGTGCTGTTTCTATGAAAACATTCTTTAAGCATCGGTTCACTAAACCATTCCCTGCCCTCCTATTCCATGGAAAGAAGAACAGCTGATACCCACGGTGCCATAGAATCCCAAAACCGTAGAATCCCAGACTGGTTTGGGTTGGAAGGGACCTCGAAGCCCATCTCATTCTCCCCCCTGCCATGGGCAGAGACACCTCCCAGGTTGCTCTGAACCCCATCCAACCTGTCCTGGTCATGTGGAGTTAATTTTTCCCAGGCGAGCAGTAATTTGGAGGATAATGTGCAGGGTGATTCACATGCTGAGGACGGCCCTGTTAGCAACGCCACGGTTGCTGATGCTGCTTCAGCTCCTGACAGTGATGAGTGAGGTGTAATATCTGATAAAGATTAGAGGCCTCAGAATCCAAACAAAACTCCTGAACAGGAATCCCATGATACCAAAACACCATTTACAAGCTCTGACAGTGAGATAATTGGTCTGGGTGTGGCTTCTACTTACTGGAATAAATGATGATAAATAGTGACTCTGGCTGGACTTTGACTGGGGAAAATGGAATACTCACAGATATATTTTTATATTATTCCTGCTGTCAGAAGTCTGGAGAAGAGAATGTCTGTGCATTTTTGTGTGATCTGTGAGTAGAACAGGGCTGGCTGTTCACAGGCCAACTCCTGCACTGCTTCATTGTGACTCCCACACCGTGCTGCTTCCTCCATCATATCCTGTGTGTCTCATCCATAAAACCCACACCAGAGCCATTCCTCCTTCTGCCATCACCCACAGCCATTACTCTTGTCACCCCTGACTTTTCCATCACTTAAAATTTTTCTCTTGACCTGAAAATTGGATTGTCATCTCAAGATGGATCATGAAAGGAGGAAACATTGCTCAATGAATCCATTCCTAACTCCCCTCTGTGAAATAGTGGGAAGTAATGTCAGGATATGTGATGTTCATCCATCACTGTCAAAGTGTCTCAGAAACCATCCGTTTCTGCTGCCCTTTCCTGCAGCCACCTCTACATGACCAAGCTACTCCAGGTGATGTAAAACAAGCCCTGGGAAGGGGAAACTTGCTGAAAGAACAGAAGTAAGGCAAGAAGGGCAGATTTCTTTCTTCTTTACTCTTCTGACAAGTTTGGGGGAGTGGAGTCGTTGAGCTCACTCAGGTCCTTTTTGGGGCCTGCAAGGGAGATGATGCTGGGAAAGAAATGGAGGAACTTTTTTCATCAGCTCCACATATGAGGAGGTATCGCTTTGTCCTCATACCTAGCAGGGAAAATACAGTTTGGGAAGCTGGACCTTACACCTGACTCCAGACTTGTGCATTAACCTTTGCATTTTAATTCACTTCTGCTACTGAGCAGCGCATGAAGCTGAGGATTTGCAGGGAGAGTGTTGACATGGCTTTGAATTGGGGTTGTAGACTTAAACTGCCGTAGTGGAACAAAGCTAAAGTAGTCTTTAGCTCTAGGAGAAGCACTGCATTTATAAAATTAAAAGAAAAAAAACAATCCCAGTTAACCTGCAGGCCCATTCCCTCTAAAATTGTGTCTGCTTTCATCATGAAAGAGGAGAGGTACATTTGTCAGTGCAGTGTTAAACACGAGATGCTGAGTTGTCGGGAGGAACATATTTGTTATGACAGGCAAGATGAAGTATCCACTGTCTTTTAACCAAGTAAATATTGCAGGACTGCTCATCAAAATGCAGAGATCTGTCTTCATCAGTTGGCCCCCCTTCTGCAGTTCCAAATTTCGAGGTGGTGAGTGACTGGAGAGGAGTTCAGCTACCAGAGCTTGGATTAGGCAGTGTGGGATTTCCCTCCGCAGCTTTTGCTGCCCCATCATCATTAAAGACAGAATGCTTGCCCTGTGCAAATGAAATTAAAAATTAATATTTCCAGTGAGAGGAAGGTAGGTAGAAAATTGATTGCAGAATGAGAGTGGAAAGGGAAAAAAGAAGCGTCCCACTTTTGCTGGTTTGGAGATAACTTGGATGTGATGAAATGGAAAGTGATGCAGATTTTCAGATTCAATCTCTCTAAACTGAGGAAACACTAAAAGGGCTTCTGTTAAAAATGATGGTTCCAGTTGTTCAGAAAATATTGCTGGTGACTCTCACCCCTCTCCTGATCCACTATCAGAGCAGAAATTAGAAAACCTTTCTTGAGGAGACCTTTCCGGCTAACATTGCAGTTACCTCATCTTCTCCTTTTCCCAATAAAGCTCCCATTCAAACTCACAGCACACACTTCACCAGAGGAAAAGATGATTTCCTAGGGCCAGGTGGGGTTTTTTTTTAGCACTTGAATCCAACTGAGTAACAAAGGGAAGAATAACACACTTCAAGTCTTCAAATCATCCATTTTGCACAGCCCTCCAGCTCTCGGGGGGCTGTCAGCACATGCTGACTGAGTTCACCCATCACAAACTCCTCATACCATGGTACATTTGTTAAAATGAAAGGTGCCTCTCGCAGAATAAATCTCAAGGAATGTATTGCCATTAACTGCAACCATTGTTGGTGCCTCCGATTGAAAATCCTTCAGAAATTTCTTATTAGGGGAAGTGCTTCTGTGGCAGAGGACAGGGAGCAATTGTGTGCAGAATTTGTATTGCTTCAGTCTGCTGGCAAGCACTGATAGGCATGAACTGAAGTTGATTGGAGAAATATCCCTGTGAAAACTTCTGTTAATTTTACAATAACATGTTCCAGCAGCAAGGCAGGAAGGAAAACTTCTCTAATTGTTGCAATGTAGGGCATTTTGCTTGACTTGCTGTCTGAGATTAAAATGACACGTCCATCTGAAGCCATCTGCGACAGGCTTCTGATAAAGGAAGCTATCCACATCCAGATATTGGGGTTTGAAAGGACCATCAAACTTTGTAAAAATCCCAAAGCACAGGTAGATGCTTAGAAAAGGTAAAGGTATCTGAAAACACCTTTATGTGCCCTTAAGATTAAAGGTGAGACTAACATCTTCATCTTTTCATAGAGAATGCAGATTCACCCGGCTCAGAGGTTTCTAAGCAAACCTCCCACTTTCCACCAACTGATTTTAAATGCGCAAGCAAACAAATAAACAAACAAACATTGACAGGTTTTTGCAAAATATTACTATGCTGATTCATTTCGTGGCACCCTGAGATTATTCCTGAGAGCAGAGCATTGCAATTTTAGTTTTGGAGAGCTGGGCAGGGCTCACAGAGACAGTGGAACTGAGACAAACTCTTTGCTGCAGTTTCAGTGCTCAGGTAATTATATGAATGTCTGAATTAAAGGATCTNAATCCCAGTTAACCTGCAGGCCCATTCCCTCTAAAATTGTGTCTGCTTTCATCATGAAAGAGGAGAGGTACATTTGTCAGTGCAGTGTTAAACACGAGATGCTGAGTTGTCGGGAGGAACATATTTGTTATGACAGGCAAGATGAAGTATCCACTGTCTTTTAACCAAGTAAATATTGCAGGACTGCTCATCAAAATGCAGAGATCTGTCTTCATCAGTTGGCCCCCCTTCTGCAGTTCCAAATTTCGAGGTGGTGAGTGACTGGAGAGGAGTTCAGCTACCAGAGCTTGGATTAGGCAGTGTGGGATTTCCCTCCGCAGCTTTTGCTGCCCCATCATCATTAAAGACAGAATGCTTGCCCTGTGCAAATGAAATTAAAAATTAATATTTCCAGTGAGAGGAAGGTAGGTAGAAAATTGATTGCAGAATGAGAGTGGAAAGGGAAAAAAGAAGCGTCCCACTTTTGCTGGTTTGGAGATAACTTGGATGTGATGAAATGGAAAGTGATGCAGATTTTCAGATTCAATCTCTCTAAACTGAGGAAACACTAAAAGGGCTTCTGTTAAAAATGATGGTTCCAGTTGTTCAGAAAATATTGCTGGTGACTCTCACCCCTCTCCTGATCCACTATCGGAGCAGAAATTAGAAAACCTTTCTTGAGGAGACCTTTCCGGCTAACATTGCAGTTACCTCATCTTCTCCTTTTCCCAATAAAGCTCCCATTCAAACTCACAGCACACACTTCACCAGAGGAAAAGATGATTTCCTAGGGCCAGGTGGGGTTTTTTTTTAGCACTTGAATCCAACTGAGTAACAAAGGGAAGAATAACACACTTCAAGTCTTCAAATCATCCATTTTGCACAGCCCTCCAGCTCTCGGGGGGCTGTCAGCACATGCTGACTGAGTTCACCCATCACAAACTCCTCATACCATGGTACATTTGTTAAAATGAAAGGTGCCTCTCGCAGAATAAATCTCAAGGAATGTATTGCCATTAACTGCAACCATTGTTGGTGCCTCCGATTGAAAATCCTTCAGAAATTTCTTATTAGGGGAAGTGCTTCTGTGGCAGAGGACAGGGAGCAATTGTGTGCAGAATTTGTATTGCTTCAGTCTGCTGGCAAGCACTGATAGGCATGAACTGAAGTTGATTGGAGAAATATCCCTGTGAAAACTTCTGTTAATTTTACAATAACATGTTCCAGCAGCAAGGCAGGAAGGAAAACTTCTCTAATTGTTGCAATGTAGGGCATTTTGCTTGACTTGCTGTCTGAGATTAAAATGACACGTCCATCTGAAGCCATCTGCGACAGGCTTCTGATAAAGGAAGCTATCCACATCCAGATATTGGGGTTTGAAAGGACCATCAAACTTTGTAAAAATCCCAAAGCACAGGTAGATGCTTAGAAAAGGTAAAGGTATCTGAAAACACCTTTATGTGCCCTTAAGATTAAAGGTGAGACTAACATCTTCATCTTTTCATAGAGAATGCAGATTCACCCGGCTCAGAGGTTTCTAAGCAAACCTCCCACTTTCCACCAACTGATTTTAAATGCGCAAGCAAACAAATAAACAAACAAACATTGACAGGTTTTTGCAAAATATTACTATGCTGATTCATTTCGTGGCACCCTGAGATTATTCCTGAGAGCAGAGCATTGCAATTTTAGTTTTGGAGAGCTGGGCAGGGCTCACAGAGACAGTGGAACTGAGACAAACTCTTTGCTGCAGTTTCAGTGCTCAGGTAATTATATGAATGTCTGAATTAAAGGATCTTTTGATCGTGAGAGGGTCCAAACACACAGGGGACAAACTGCCAGAGCATTTCTGTAAAGTCTGGGTATTTGGGCATGCTAGGGTTATTTTTAGGAGCTGAAAAATATGTGTATCTGTGCATCTTAATATTCAAAATACTCTCCTGGTGTGGGGAAGCAGGTGGGACACATGCTCCCTGCTCTACACTTTACGTCTGGATTTCATTCTCTCTGAAGCAGATGCACAGAGATTAAACTGTTTATCCTGCCCTCCTTTGGGCTCCTGCAGGTAGAGAGAGCCCTCCCAACTTCTCCATTTTAGTCTCAGGATACTCCTGCAGCAGAGGTGGATGTTTCTGGGTCACCCAGCCTGGGTTGTCTTTGCCATGGGCACACAGAGCCGGAGCGTGGAGCTGAACGCAGCCCTGGTGGGTGCTGCAACAAGGGTGCCAACACCCAGGGAGATCAAAGATAAAAGTGTTAAAAATGAAATAGCCAATTTTTAATAATAATGATTTATTATCAAAATTATTGAAAATTTTTAATTAGCCACAGTGATAAATTTGGACCACACCGAGCCCGGGGATCGATGAGGGGTGTCCTACCAGAGACCAGCATAAGGCTCAGGCCCTGACAGTCCACCGAAATAGGGAGTTTTGGGTACAGTTTTATACTGTTACAAGCAAGGGAAAATACAATGGGTTTTTAATTTTAAGTGGTTTCCCTATACAGATTCATAGCTAAAGGGATCACATAAATGCTTGGAACAGTCTTATGTTGATTTTGAAGAAGAAGTCGATCATCTCTCGGGATGATGGGGTCCAGGTGTCTTTTTCTGTCTAGGGGCTCGTGTTTTCAAAAACTAGTTTATGGCAATGAATATCCATGAGATGGAGCCTAAGGTGAATCTTTAGTCTCTGATGATCAGGCTCCAGTGATGAGAATCTAGGTGTCCCTCCTTTTCAGATTCATGGAGGGTTCCTCATCGCTGGGAGATGGTTGTCTTATTTGCATCTGTATGGAGCAATTGATGTTGGCTAGAGCTTTTACTACTTGGTTAATTTTTATGTATTTGCAAAGGATTCTCGGGAAGTTTGGCATTCCCCCCCTTTACCTTTTGTTAGCTATATTTTATATGCTACTATTACAATCCCTTCTATAATACTATTTTCTACAGTTAACACGAATTATTCTCAGTATTTATCACAAAAGTTATCTAAGGTTTGTCTGTCTTGTGAAGGGCTCACAGCCACAGCTGTGAAAGACACACCAGGATCCCTCTGTTGTCACCTCCTCTGCTTGACAGGCAGCCCGTGCCAGGCACGGGGGATGTCAAAACACGGTGTTATTTTGTGAGGAGCACCAGGTGCCTGCAGAGGAAGAAATTGCTGGTTTACCTGGTGTTTAAGGCACATTAATAATACAGCTACTTTGATTTCTTAAACTCTAACTAAAGGCTGTATTCAAAAGCTGCTGTCTTCAGTGCTTTTGCAATTGAATTACAGTCCCCCACACCGTATTTTTGGATCTTAAATAATTCTCTTTTGTGATTGTTTGACAAGAATCAGACGTCCTCCCACCCCATGCCGGTGTCTACTGCATGTTTAATGTCTTTATCTGGTTCTTCTTGCATTAGTCATCTGAGTGTTTGACAGGTATACATCCCGGGCTCTTTAAGTATATTTTTATTAATCTATTCATGGGCTCAGTGCAGGTTCTGATATCCATCAGTGCCATTGCCTGAAATTAAAGTTAAACTCGTTTCTCTCGCGGATTAGCACAAACAGATCCTGGGGATGATTTATTTAAACCCAGCTTTTCTCTTCACCAGCAGGAGCGCTGTCTTCCAGGACTCAGGCTCATCCAGCTGGCTGCAAATCCCAAATACTTTACCGTGTCACAGGATGGGAGTGTGGGGTGGGAAATGACCACATACAGGTGATCCTGCAGCCCTCACAACCTCCCTGAAGATGCTCTGAGTGCTTATATTGTCTTTTGGGTGTTTCGAACCCATCTTAGCACTGCTAGTGTATTGTCCATTTTGATGTTGGGTGTTGTGCCTTGCTTTGATGGCAAATTTCAGTTTCCTTATCAAAGTTTCACAGCAGCCTCTGGCTTTTATGTTGCATTTGGAGTTGGGAAATACTGACACAGCCCTTCCAACTGCAAGACGACTCAGGAGGAATGAATAAGTCAAAAAGGTTTCCATGGCTCACGTTCCTGCTGTCTGCTGCTCGACTTGTGCTCCCACTGTGTGCTGAATGCCTGGTTTTCCAAGCACCAGGATTGCTCTCTGATGGGGCAGTGCCTCCGCAGCAGCAGTAATTAAGGTTGCTTGGCAGGACAGGTGAAATTCAATTTGGCAGCATGGGGAGAAGCGGGGAAAGTTTTGGGGAGTGGGGGGGGGGAATCATTTTGGCCCATTTTTTTCACATCAGAGCACGGGCAAGGGGCTGGGACAGGCCGCTGGTGCTTAGGGAAATGCTGGGAGGGAGGGGCTGGCGTGGAAGGGGTGAGCAGTGAGGATGGGGGTGTCTGTGCCAGAGGTTTGATGTCCGTTCCCAGAGCTCCCCGATCCCTGTCTCGACAGATTCCTGTCAGAACACCTCTCCCTACACTGGTGCTCCTATTGCCTCTCCCCACCTCATCTTCTCCTTCCTTTCCCCAAAAGCTTGGGCTGTTGCCCTGCCAGGTGGCAAACAGCCCCATGTCAGAGTGCCTGGGGGTGCCACAGGTCAGCTTTCCTGCTTTCCTCTTGCTGACAGCGTTGTCCAAAGGGTCAGCAGCTCCCACCCCTAACTCCTGACAGGAAGGAGGGAGGATCCAGGGCTCAAATGGCATTTTTGGCTTGGGCAGCTGGGATCAGGACCCTGGTGATGGTCGAGGCTCTGTGGCTGTCCCTGAAGTCTGACATTGGTGCGTGGCTGTCCCCTCAGTGAGCCTGGGTGACTTTTGATCACGTCCCATCTTCACCCTCAGAATTCCTGCTTTAGATCTTCCTGGAACATGGCTGGAAATTTCATCTGGGAGCAAAGCAAGTCAGCAGTTGGTCCCTTCCTACTCAGATTATTCTGTGAATTCAAACACTGTTCAAGGCACAACATGATGCAAAATGGGATAGTAGATTTTATTGTAAGGTATAGACTTCCTTGATGCAGGAGTCAAACAACAAGGGGTAAGAAATATTCCTGTTTTACAGACTTCACACTCCGTATGGTAAATATATATTACTGTCTGAATTCACTGGGAATGGACTCAACGTTTGGCTCTGGAGAAATTGTGGCTGCATTGGACATGCTAAAATAAGAGATAAACACCAACATAATTGGGACTTGAAGTTTGTGTTGCATACAATGTATGAAAATAAAGCACAGCTAAATGGTCAAATATTAACATGCTGAGATAGGTAAGACTAATTCTAAACAACTCATATCTAACATCTAATTTTAATGCCTCTTTGTTTTGTACAGTGGATTCCAAATATCTTTAATAAATCTCTATTGATCTCCCCAGCATTACAAGAAATCAATCTTTTAAAGAACTGCTTTTAAGCAAGGTGAAAATGCACACAAAGGAAATACTTTGGAAAATCTGTTGCTTCTGGCTGCAGCCTCGGCTTTCCAATGTAAAAAGCGATATTTGATTTCGGGAATTTTGAGGGTTATATGCAGATTTCCACACTTCAGGCATATTTCCTATGTTCTGGATTGTTTTAGATGAAAATAAGTACTTTTTGACAGTTTTTGATGCTGAGATGCATTTAGTGACAGAGTCTTAGTGAGGAGTCTGATACTTTCTTCCTCCCCTGGTGAAGCTTTTTTGATTGACACTGAGTAAAGATCAGGCTTTAAATTTGCATAGTTGCCTCCACAAATAGGAAATGCCAAATGACTTAGAAAAGTAAAGACAGTTAACTTAAAATAGAAGATCTACTCTTCTACTTTTTGGACAAGATGGGGAGCAAAACTCCATGGTTCTGGTGATATAAAATTATCCAAATTAGAATGTGAAATTGCTTTAGGGACTTTTTTGATGTTATGATTGCATGGGATCTGGCAAATTAAAGATGATGGCAAATGCCTAATTCCAGGACAAATTAGATCAGTTTTGTTTCTCTGAGATTACTCAGCTATCGATTTATTTTACCTTATCTGGCTTATGCTCAGTTTTCTCTACTTCTAGAAGAAAAATTTTTTATTAATTTCTTATTTTTTGTTGAGACAGATGAATGTGAAAATGTTATAGTTTTTTTCCACGGGTACACCACTGTCCTAGAACCTGAAAAATTGTAGCAGCTTTATCAACCATCCAGGTACATCAGCTAAAATTCTAGCAATGGCTTCCCCCTTTTCTTCCATATTTTGGGGGATGCAGTGAAGATGCATTATCTAAAAGAAGCACACAATATCTCTGAGAATAAACACCTCAATATTTCACTGGAAAAAATTGGCAAATCTGTCTTGTAATGAAAAGAGGTGGTTTTGTTTGTTTGTTTGTTTTTGGGTTTTTTTTGTTTGTTGTTTTTTTTTCTTTAAGTTAGAAATATTTTCCTATTTGAAAATTCATTTTTCCAATCCTAATTTTCCATTGTTAAAATTTTCTATATTTTCCTTAATCCTCTTCAATTTTTTTTTGCTATAATATGAAAAAAAAAAAAAAAAAAAAAGAAGAAGCTGCTGGAAACAGTTTGCTATCATTTGTACTGGTGGAAAAAAAGTGGAGAAAAATCCTGTTCTTTGACTCTCCTGGGACCAGTGTTTTGGGCTGATACTCCATTTCTTTCCTGTCTTTTAGCAGGAATTGCCCTTCTCCCCCCACCCCTCATCACCCAGTGTGTAGTGCTGTCCAAACCTGCTGTGGTACACCTGGAGTAATTCCAGAGGCATTCACGGATTTACAGAGGACATCCCAATGTCCCACGGCTTTATCTGTCTCAGTGACAGCCGCCCAGAGTGCTTTGCATCTGTTGAAAAATCGTCTTTAATTCTTTTCTTTTCTCTTTCCCTTTTCT
>VYZR01035565.1:9105-25223 GCA_013400675.1 Oxylabes madagascariensis
TTTTTTTTTTTGCCACTAAATGTCACAATACTGAAAGCTTAAGTTCAAAAAGGCAGGAGACAAGTTCTGCTTGAGAAAAATCCATCAAGACAAGTGTATCTGATTTTAAAATCCAGAACCACCAACACTTGAACACTTGGAAGCTGAGAAAGTATTCTGGAGAAAGTTACACAACTGCCACACTTTTTTGATCCTCCAAAGAATGTGGCACTGGCCAGAGTGACAGGGCAGCAGGCAAGTGGGATTCAGGCAGGAACATCAGGTTCAGAGCCTCATCCTTGTGTGTGTCCAGAGGGCACTAACTGTGCCCATCCCAGGGCAAGCAGCATCCCAAAGGTTTGTGGTGCCCATTCCCAGCAGCTCTGGGCTCAGCCAAGAACATGCAGCAATAAAAGGCACTAAGTTCTGCTGTTAGCTGCTGGCACAGCAGAAGAGACTCAGGCTCTTTCTCTCATCCAAGGCTCCAAGCAGCCCATGTCCCTCAACATCCTATAGCTCCAGTCCCACCCACAGTGATAAAGCTCACCTATCTGTCAGTATTTCAGCTAGTCTGCTCACAACTTCCCTCATCTTTCCAACAGTTACTCCTCTTCTTATCAGCCACGAAGCAAAGGCTCCCTGATACAGAGCACCAACCACAAGATCCATAACAAAAAGCTTTCCCAACACTGGGAAACCCAGCAGCCCTACTGAAGTTTCGAGTAGCATATCACTCCTCCAAAGACCTGAAAGGAAAGGGCACAACCTATCTGCTGAGCTCTCCTGGGAACTTTGGATAAGCCATTTAACACCCAGCTTTACCAGTCATTTCAGCCACACAGGAAAAGAGGTCCCTTGGCAAGGATGAAGTGTCTTACGTGTGCCCAAAGATTTCACACTCTCAGCTGTACTTCCAGAATGGAAGTAGAGAAATTTAAACCACCCACTGCAGCTCTTCCTTAGGTTTCTGTTTCACTAGAAGAAGCGAATATTTTCTGGAGGTTTTATTAAACACTCAAGGTGAGCCTGGTGCTCTGGGATCTTCAGTGAGGCACATGGGACCTTCCAGAGATGGATCAGCTTGCTACTAGGAGCTGTGCTGTGAAGGTCTGGGCAAGGGGGGACCAGCCCAGAAAACTTCATTTTGGAAGCTGGGACAGGCTGCAGAGAGAAGGGAGAGTTGGTTCCCTCCCTCGCTCTGTCAGTGACTTGCTGTGTCCTTGGGCAAGGCACCTCTCCTCCCCCTCCACCCTCACCCTACTGCAGGCAGCAAGGTCTGCAGGGCAGGGATTGCTCCTCACCATGTAAAAAGCCCTGCACTTAATGGGCCTCCTTTGTCTCAGGCCTGCAGGCAGCAGAGTAATAAAAGCAATTACATATTGAGTCCTAATCCTGGGTGAACCAGTGACTCAGGTTAGTCATTTGCCCTCCTTGCCTCAGTTTCCCCCTCCGGAGCAGTGTAGAAGTTATTAGTGCCTAGCACCCCTGCTAGATGGGAGAGCTTGTATTTAATTGGACTCAAAGCTAAATAGCTGATGGGGGAGAGAGCGATCCAGACTGGTTCTTCTTCTCCAAAAGGAGATTGCAGCTTTGGCAACACAGATGACAGTTATGTCTCATCTCCTGCAGGCTATTCACTCAACCAGGACCCATTTAACGGACTTTTGGTACACGTCTTCCCTTGAGGCTAATTCCGTACGGAAAGAGCCAGAATTCTGACATACCGTACCAGGAAGAGTCTTTTACCTGCTCAATAATTTTGCATTTCATCAAAAAACAACCCTCCTACCCCAGAATACCCTAGTGAGACCTGAAGACTTCTCAAAAATGTAGAAGTATCACTCAATTGTTTCACTCCTCACGGAGATTATCATCAGACACACTCCCTAACCAGCAAATGATGAGAAGACAGCTGTGATGAAAACAGTCTCCTACACCAGCTCAGACATACAGACAGCAGAACAATAGTGTTTCAGCTTTCACTTTAAAACTATTTCTCTAATCCCAGGCCACTTAAACTAATGGGGAAAGATGGCCAAACGAGCGGTCAGCGTTAATAAGACAGCGCAGCCTGGAAATGCTGAAGGTGCTGCCTGCGATCCAATTAAACCAAAATAATAAAGTAAGTGCCCCATTAAAACGCAAGATATCCCTAAGATATTCCAAGATCCTTTTCATTCCTTTCAGTCCAGGGACCATCTGTCTAAATGTTATCAGCGGAACAGCCATTCCACTGCATTTATACACTCACATGCCACAGCCGAATGCCGTGTCCCCATTTGCTCTTTAAATAACTATTAATCTCCTCGCACTTATCCTCATGCTGACACAAGCAGCTGTTGGGCTCCCCTCCGAGTCCCGCCAGCCCTGCAGCTTGCCCGGGTCCCCTCCCCAGGCAGGTGCTCCATCCCGGTGACAAAGCCACCGGGTCTGCACACACCGGCACCAAGCCCGGTCCCGCTGCTGTGCCCCAAGGCGGGCGCGGAGTTGTTTGCGCTCAAGGGGTCAACACCTGAGCCGCTCGCAAGGTTTTTGGAGGAATCTGATAAGGCTTCGGGAGGCACACGCCTTCTGACAACAGGACAATTAGAGGGGCAGCCGGCCCGGGGAAGGCACACGCAGGAATTCACCCCCCCGGCCCCAGGGAGAACAAAGAGAGGCTGCAGACTGTCTGCAAGGTATTGCCCCTCAGGAGGGGCTGCAGGGCGTGTGTTTGCACACACGCCGCTTCCTTTCACCATTCACAGAAAGGAACACGGCAGCGTTCAATCCAGAAATTAATTCCTGCCGGGTTGGGAGCCCAGAATTTAACACGCGCTGGTATTTTGCTGTGGGGTCGTTTTAAATAACTGAAATGTAGCCCGACCACTGATTCCTGACATAAAGAGAAAGCTACTTAGTGGAAAGAAATGAATTGCATATAAAGCTGAAAGAACAGATGATCTAATTTTCAGTGCCTTTGTTTGCTATTTTGTTCCCTCCACCAAGTTTCTGAAGCTATTAGTATCACTGAACCATTACAAAAACCTGTAGGCAAGTCTAACTGCAAACAATTAGAGAGCTACAACTGGATCTTAGACGACGTATTTCAGAACATCATTTCAATAATGCATCTCGAACTATCAGTTTCGCTTCCTATATCCCATCAGCTTCACTTTCAGGTTCTCATGCTAAGTCACGCTTGTGGGTTAGGAAGAACACGGCTCTCACTGGAGGGGTCGCTGAATTAAACCCGGACTGAAAGCTGAGGGCGGTTTAAGCACGGCTGTGCTGCCGGGAGGGGGGATGTCCCCCGAACACGGGGACAGGGCACGGCAGAGCTGTGGCCAGCGGCTCCGGGGCACTTGCCACCAGAGGGCAATGCAAAGGCTCCAGCGCCGGGGAAGATGCCCCAGCCCACCCAAACCGGGCCCTTCTCACCCTGCCCTGCAGCGAGAACCCGCCCCGGGCTCTCCGGCTCAAAGCCCATTTAATAAGGTTATGAGAAAGACCTGCAAAAAGACCCTCCGTTGGGAAGGAAGTAACTAATGCAAGTCATGAAAAGCTCTGAAGGGGACTTCCACACCCTAAAAAATCCCCTAAAATACACAGCTCCAGTGATAAACTACCCAGTTAGCAGCTTTTTAGAGAGTTTTGAGAGTTTCTCCACTTCAGAAAATAGACGAAAAGTTACCATCCTCAGGTGCAGAACATCTAGATGCCTCCACCCCTATCAAAACGCTTCTCCCTAACAGCAAAAGAACAAGCATTACCATACACACCTACTGACTGCATTTTAATTTTCACCACAAGATCTGTGCGCTCAAGAGCAGTGTCCAACTACTCAAAAGCCTTGCAAAACAACTTGTGCTTATTCTCCAAAGATATGAGATGATGAAACTGATAAACTACCATGGCTATTGGCAACAAGATTTGCACAGCACTTCGGAAATTCTGTGCTTTGTCCTTCACTGCACCACAATGATGCAACTAGGGCTAACTCTTGTAGGACTAGTAAGCAACTTACAGCAATATTTCAGTGCTGGCCCAGGGAAATATTCAGATTCCTGTTGGAGAACAGCTATCTTAAAAGCAGCAGGATAAATATATTCTATCCAAATCGAGAAATACTTAAATCCACCTAAGTTTTCAGACCTTCCTAGCAAAGGATTTCAGTAGTTGGAAGTCACTTAGGCTCAACAGAAGGGCTTCTATCACAATTATTAACCAAGATATTGCTGACTGCCAGTTGCTCAGATGGCAGCTGATACAATACCCCACGTCAGCGCTCTGCTTGTGCCATGACAGAGCAGTGCCAAGAAATAAAAGGTTCCACCCATGGCCCTCAGCTAAGATCAGGGCTGAAGCAGAGATAGCTCAGCACACTCATCGCAATGAAAGCTGTGATTTGGTTTGCCTCTCTAGTCTGTTCTCTCATATAAAAAAACCTCCAACAAACAAACAAAAAAAAAAACCAACCTCAAAACAAATCAAACCAAAAAAAAAAAAAAAAAAAAAAAAAAAAAAAAAAAAAAAAAAGAGAGATAAAGACTGAAGAGATTGTTTATGAGGAACAAACTCAGTTTGGACACTGCTCTGCTCCCCTCCAAGCCATGAGGAGATGTGCACAACTCATTTCTACACCAACTCAGCCACACTCCCTCCAGCTCCAGTTCTAAAATGGAAACAAATCTGTGGGTCTGTTTTGCAGGAGCTTTTCCACAGAGCGACTGTGCAGCTGAATACATCAAGCACTTGGAAACTCTCAGATAAAATGATAACATGCACCACACACTCAATGTGAAAAGCAAGGGAACAAATAACTTTGGTTGAACCAAAGATATCAACAGTTACCAAGACTGATTTGTTGCAGTATAGTGCCTGGAAACCGATTTGATTTGGGTAATCCTACTGTTGGGTCATTGCTTTTTCCAGGAAGAGAGGAGGCTATTTCCCATCCCAGTGGTATAACAGGTTCCCAGTGCAATGGAGAGCCTTGGATTAAAAGAACCCCTGGAGTGAATCACTCCCGTCCTGGATATTAGACCTGCTGCAGCACAATCAGCCTCTCCTCAGCTCAATCCCACCTGCGAGCAGGAAGCACAAATATTTCTGCACATTTGCTCCTGTACTGTTGAGAAGGAAATCTATTTGAGATCTACAGGGCTGTGCAATATGTACAACCACTGTAATTTTAAGAAACTAAATTCAAGAGTAATAAAGAAAAAAAAATATTTTTCCACGAAGAACAAAAACCAAAACCTCATGAGTGACACACACACTCCTCCTGCACAGGTGTTTCATGTTAAGTAGTTAGATAACCCCAGGAGTTGCCTGGACAGCTTCCAACACCACCTAAATACATAAGGAAAGTCTAAGGAAGACACTCCATTTCAATTAGCTGGGGAGGAGAAAAAAAACAAACCAAACCCAACCCCCACAACTACTCTCTTCCTCTCAAAAAACCCCACCATTAAATGACCAACTCAAATCATACCACTATGTTTCACACTTAAAAACCTGACTCCTCTGCCCACTTTACCAGAGCATCCCTTCCGTCCCGGCCATCCCAAACAGCCCTACGGCCCATCTGGAGAACAATGCACCACAGAAGCTGAAGGAGAAATCAGTGCACATCAGTAATTTGCAAACAGAATTACACGTGAAAAATAATCTGGCTTGTATACTGGAGGAGGCAGAAGAGTCTGTGCCATTTTCACTGGGATGAGCTATTCCTGCAGGCACGCAGTGCCACATCTACACCCTTTAGGTTCACAGAAGCAGCACAATTTTAAGAGCCATACCATGAAAGCTGCAGGTCACATTTCACTGAGGCACAGTACTGCTGAACACAACAGAACTGTTCAAGTTAAAGTCCACATATGCAAGTATTTGTGGGCTCAGAGAACGAGACAAATTAATGAAAAGCAGCGTGAGGGCGAGTTTCTGTCCACTCGCAAGGGCTGTAAACTTTGGAGTTGTCTTGTTCCCCCCAGCTGTAATAGTTCTCTGTTTTAGCAAAACTTTGAGTTTTGCCCCTCGGTTCATTCATTTAACTCAGCAAGAAGTGTTCTTCAGCCAGGAGCAGGATGTCTTTTAAAACAAGCACAGCCCAAAGCAGGAATGCCTGTAATTCCTGACTCCTACCACCTGCCACAGGTTCATGTAAAAGACCTTGTCTAATTCGAGGATTATCAGAATGACAGTGCATCCCGCTTCACAGAAATATTAAGGCTGAACACTCTACGCTGTGTAAGTACTTCTAAATCTTTCCCAGAGCATATAAAAATAATAACCCTGACTCCCCCAAAGCAGCATTTTAGGCCCTTAAAAAAATGCTAAACTGGGCTCTTGAAAAAGGTTCTACTTGCATAGAAAGGAACGGGTTTCTGAAAGTCAGACCATTTTAGGGTTTTTAGACTATAAAGCTTTCATAAAACAAAAAATCCCTAACATAAACATAAACCACTTTCATTAGAGTATCTCAGCTATGCTCAGTTATTTTGAAAATTCCAACAGTTTAAAACAGGAAAGTCCGAGATCCACCCCCACTGCACAGTCATTTCTTGACCCTGAGCTTGTGCTCAGCAATTTAGTTGACATGTAATTTGAAAACATATAAACAAAAAAGAGAGGAAGGCAGTAAAAAAAAAAAAGGAAATCATACAATATCATCTCTATGAAATGCATGAAATCACAAGACATTAGCGATCCATGATCTTAAAAGAAATTGATTAATAACTCAAACACTCAGCTCCCTGAAACTGAAAGAGAGGCCAAGAGTTTCCTACGTTCTCCTGTTACCAGCTGGACAACCCAACGTCAACAAAGATCTGAAGAGCCATAAAATACAGACAAATAGGAAAAACACCCCCTCATGCTCCCAGGAGATGTAAACATAATTGAAGACAAAGACCTGCATCAGAAAAACCAGAAAAAGACTGCAAGATCTCAGCGAGGCTTTTTTTGCCTCATTTCAGTGGCTGAGAACAACTGTGAGATCCCAGCTCGGCCAGCTGCCCAGAAATCCTGTGTGCTGAGTTTGTACAACAGTGCTGAAAAGCTGGATAAAAAATAAAAATAGAGCTTAAAACATTAAGAGGAACCAATTAAAATACAAATGGGGAGGTGAGGAGGAGAAGCAGGGGTTGGAGAGGAAAACTCCAGTAGTTGATTAAAGATGCCTTGTTTCTTAAACTCTTTACTGGACAGTAACCACTGATGTTATCAGTCATTTCAGACATGCAGCATTTTATTGTGTTGAGAGGGCAGCTTAGGCTGGACAGGATATCTGTGTGTCATCCACAGTGAAAGGCTGCAGGCACAGTAACCACCAAAGCATGGCCAAAGGGCACAAGGACAGTGAATAACCAGGGTCATAATAGAACCAGGAATTGAAGTCAGCTCCCAAATTCATCATTATTCTCAATAAAATCCAAATGCATCATCTTTTAGACACTACAGTAAAATACTCCAGCTAGGTAGCATTTTAGTCAGAACAAGAAATTCAGATGATCTGCAAGTTAGATAAGTCAAGCAGTTAAACACACAGGGGAAAAAAAAAAAAAAAGAAAAAAAAGCCACACGCAAACCCCCCACGCCCACTCTTTGAAGCGTGGTGCAACTATGGAATATAAGAATTCATAAGAAGAGTTATAGGAGGGCAAAGGGCAGATTAAAACAAGTTAGAGCAAGCAGAAGAAAAGGGTTACACGGCAGCATCAGAGTCCTTATAGATTAAAAGGAAGATCTACTGGATTTTCTAATGTATTTGGCCATTTCTTCTGCCCAAATCAAGCAAGAAAACTCCTGGATGGTGCTCCCAAAAGCCTGGACACCCAACAGCAGACTGAAAAACTTTCAAGACTGGGGGGGGAGTCAAAAGGACTGGATGCCAAATTCTGATTAGATCCCAACTGCAGAGAACAAAAGGAGGCAGGGCTTTGCCTTCCAACACCATTTTTTGTATGGAAACAGCTCCTGGCCTGCACCAAGCTGGCATTGCCTGAACCCAAGGATCTCCTGGGATTCAGTACAGCAGGATACACACAGCCAGGAGACCCCCTACCCACCCTGCCTCTGTAGTTCCCATCGGAAACAGCTTTGCATCACTACTGCAGCCTACTCAGAGGCGAGCAGGAACTTTACATGGTGTTTTCCAAAGATGCCAGGCTGTGCATACGTGAAACCCAAAAGCTGGTCTTTGACAGAGGAGGGTGTGAGTACACAGACACAGAAGCAAAGGCACTGCTTCTTCCACAGTGACTTCACTCCATCAGCTTTACAAACATCAAGAATATTCTCCCCAGCTAGTTAAATCACTTAGCCGCGCATGCAGGATTTCCAGTGGGCTCTCTGGCATGGGGCCTCCAATGTCCAACAGCAAAACTAAACCCAGTTTTCAGTACTACCCTCCATGTCCAATACTACTGACTTCAGCAAACACCAGGACACTCGGTGCCATGGTCACTTATGCAAGGCACAGCTTCAGAGATTTACATTTGAGGTATTCAGCTGCGTAGACCTTTCTCTGTGCAGACAGAAAGGTGTTCTTCCAGATTTTTCAGTAACAACATACCTACTAATTTCCACCGGATACCACATTAAACTCCCTACCCCTGCAACTTGAACATTCACAATTCCTTTCAGACACAAAACACAGGACTGACCAAGGCTCATCTCAACAACTTTCCCACCTTAGTATCAAGCATTAGTTTCCTGTTTCCAAAGTATTGGTGACACCTAGCCAGTGCACATTCTGTTTTCCTTTTGAAGAACTTCTTGCACACTTTCCTGCTGCTGAAAGAAGGTGGAGGGAGATTTACTCATCTATTCAGTTCTAGTCAGTCACCAGCACTCCTGAGGGAGCCAATTCTTCAGCTATGGATGAAATGCAGAGTAAAACGGCAGCAGTGAGAAATCACAGTAGAGGCTTGCAGAGGCTACTGAGAATCTCAGAGACATAACTTAAATCTGCAGAATCCAAGTTTTACACAGCACTCAGTCAAAACTTTATTATTTTTTTGAGCCATCATTCTCCAAAAAAACACTTTTGTGATTCCCAAAGACACCATGACATTACCTTAAAAAGCCAAAACAAACAAGCAAAATG
Source organism: Oxylabes madagascariensis (assembly GCA_013400675.1). NCBI lineage: Eukaryota > Metazoa > Chordata > Aves > Passeriformes > Timaliidae > Oxylabes > Oxylabes madagascariensis. The sequence continues at coordinate 18,176 of VYZR01035565.1, forward strand.
ATTAAATATACTTTTCAGTCATTTCCCATACAGCAGAGAGATCCAGCTGCTGACTCAACACTTCTGCTGGCATCCACCTATTCCCATTGTTCTGTTCCCCTTGGCTCCCGAGGCGCCACGCTCCAGCCCTGTGCATCATCCCCTGACACAGCTGGACCACGGCTCTGCAGCTCAGGGATTTCTGCCTCAGCAGCACTGCTGAAAAGCACAGCACCTCCTCCCCTTTCCCCGAAGCTGGCAAGATTCTTTGTATTTACTTCCTAGATGTGGATTAAAACGGAAAGATTCATATCTGCTGAGACACAATCCATCCCTTTCATTCCCAGACACTACCCCACCATAAAATATTTCCCCTTCCCTCCCTAAACTGGGCGGTTCCTCCCACTTTCTTGCCCTTGGTAAAAACATTCATCTTCTTGCCATCTTGAGGAAGTTGGACTCATCTCAAATTTCACCAGGTCGCCTTGTACACCACTTCCCAAAGTCCTTGGGGGGAAGTTTAATCCGGATCCAAACTCTGGAATCAATCCCAAGAGGCTGCTGGGCTCCAATCAATGCATTAATTTTCAAGCATGCTCAGCCTTGCCACTTGGGTCCACTTCCAAAGCGAGCGGACGACTGAGCACAAGCCCAGAAATACATCACACCCCAAGCCATCCACTCAAGATACCAACACACACATCCTGGTTAAAACACTGCTCCTTTAGTTGTTCCATTAAGACCCCAGGTGAAACAGCAGTGGCAGGGGATTTGCAAAAATACAAGATATTATTGAGTGTTCTTGGATCAACTCCCAGTTGACTCAATCCTCGTACATATCAAAAAACAAAACCCAACAGGCACCCAAAAAAAAAAAAAAAAGGAGGAAACAACCAACAAGCTCCCCTGTACATGTCCCATGTTTTTGTTGCTTGCTTGTGCATGGAGCTGATAACAATGGTCAGTAATTTCAAATAAAATCACCCAATTTAGATTCAAGTTCCTGAAGAGGATCCAAGTTTACTTTGCCTACGCCAAGAACCTAAACCTTTCCTGTGTCTTATCTGAGACTTCCTGAACGGTTGTTTCTTACTGGGTTTGCTCCCTGTATTAGTAGCCTTACAGAAATAAAAACCCCAATCACTTTAAATGTCATCCTGCTCTTTGTTCCTTGCTCACGCAGCTAAGCTAACCTGGGAAAGCCTCTCATAGGCTCTCCTTCAGAAGAGAGCCGAGATTCTCACCCAGGACTCAGTGTGTTTGTAAGAAATAGTGCAGAGAAACATAGGGGTGGACTTTTCTTGTCAGTAGCTCATAGCCAAATCATCACTTGCAAAGCTTTGTATGTTCTGGGCTGCTATACAAAAAGCTCTGTGCCATGGTCTGCTCCTACTGAAAAGCAGCTCTTTAATCCATCTGACAATTACAGCCTCTTCTCCCACAAGCACAGCAGAGTTCTGATGGGAAGCTCTGGGAGACTGAAGACTGGAAGATTTCTCAGAAATCATTTACTACTGTAACTGAAGAAGCCAAAACAAAACAGGGAGATTTTTAAGAACAGCAAGTTTATTCATTGGGGAGACCCACCCGCATGCCTGACCATGGCTGAGCTCATGTGTCACTCTAAAGATCGTGGCCTTGGAGAGTTGACAAGGGACTGCAAGGATCATGGCACTGAGACAGCAGAGAATCCAGAAAACGCGTGCAAGGGAAAAAAAAGTTGAACTTTAACACCCTTGGAGAGAAATAATTTTCCTCTTAATTCTACTTGATACCAAAAGTGACTTAACACTAATCCTGGCCAAGTGGCAGAAAGAGCTTTGAGCTCACTTCTCTGCTGGAGAGGATGGAGTGAGTGCTGCTGTTAGACTACAAGAAGCTCCTCTCCTTTCCGATGATTTATGCAACCTTGCTTTAAAAGAGTTGCATTCATTTTATTGCCTACTCTGCACATTCTCAAGAGGCGTTGGAGGCAGTGCCAGAAAAATAACAGGGTTTAACAATGTCTAGCGCAAATCCATCGGTGCAAGAGCTCCTTTCTGAAGCGTTTCCAGATTTTTTTTTTCAGTGGGAACATTTTGTAAATAGAATTTAAAATTTGCCTTGAGCCAGGCAACACCCGCTTTTATTCAGCCCTTCACGATAATGAAATAAGTAGTTTCTCCACTAGTTGTAACTAATGCCTTCCAGAGGAAAAAGTGCAAAGCAAATGGTTTACACCCTCTCACATCCCACATCCACAGCTTTCCTGTTGCAGATGCCATGTCTTCTTCATGGAACTACTGAAGCCTCTGTCTCACAGTAAACAGAGCTGCAACTGGAAATAAACCCTGCCACAAACGCTGCCATGACTTGACAAATACAAACCAAAATGTTGCCACCAGATGGGCTGAAACACAAGGCAGAAAATGTTCCTTTCTGGTCTTTCTCTATGCCCAGGGAGAAAAAAAGAAAGCAAATTCACTCAACTTAAAGCCATTAGTTTGTTATTTAAAATAAACCAGGTAAAAAGAAAGAAAAATACCTCCTGAAGGAGCTAGGTAATAGCATCACTAGGCTCATGTTGGAAGAAATCAGAGAAATCCAATGTTGGTGACACTGTTGAAGATTCAAACCATCAGACCAATAAAAAAACCTGGTTAAAACAGCAGTTCTAGTCCCCAAGGAAGAAACATTTCCAGACTATGGATACAGATAGATATATATACACATATATATATATATACACACATATATATGGATAATTTCATCCTGTCTCAACCAAGGTCAATTTACAGCAAAATGGATTGCCAGTTGCAACCACTTCAAGATGTAAAACATCCTGACCACACTGCAATGGCAGCTCTTTNCCAGGGAGAAAAAAAGAAAGCAAATTCACTCAACTTAAAGCCATTAGTTTGTTATTTAAAATAAACCAGGTAAAAAGAAAGAAAAATACCTCCTGAAGGAGCTAGGTAATAGCATCACTAGGCTCATGTTGGAAGAAATCAGAGAAATCCAATGGTGACACTGTTGAAGATTCAAACCATCAGACCAATAAAAAAACCTGGTTAAAACAGCAGTTCTAGTCCCCAAGGAAGAAACATTTCCAGACTATGGATACAGATAGATATATATACACATATATATATATATACACACATATATATGGATAATTTCATCCTGTCTCAACCAAGGTCAATTTACAGCAAAATGGATTGCCAGTTGCAACCACTTCAAGATGTAAAACATCCTGACCACACTGCAATGGCAGCTCTTTTTCATCTCTCACACTGAAAAACTGTATTTTCATACTAGAAAATATTTAGTATTATTTTTTTTGCCAAATGAAACAAGCAACTGAGAAGATCATCTGTCCCTGATTTCATATTGCTTACTATCCTTCCTTCTGACCATGGAAAATTGTAAAACAGAGCTGCAATTTCCAATCTGATGTCAAATGTAATTACATGACTGCACAAACTGTAGAGCATGTACGTAACTGAGCAAGCACAAGTAGCACACAGTTAAAGCAGTGCAGATGGTCCAACATCATCAGGTTTCATTTTTGTGTGATAAAGCACACATTTCATTCTTTCCACCCACATGCAGGTTACAAATAACTAGCCTTAGATGGCTGAGGTCCCGTCCCCCCACCTAAACAAGGAGAGGATTTCTCCAGGTAAAATCCCCAATTCACCGCTCAACATGGGGGTCACCTGTACTAACCACAGATTTTTGGTACCCTATGATAGAACAAAAGGCCATCCATGGTATGACAAACCTGCTGCAGTGAGGAGTTGGATCTTTACGGGAAGCATACTCAACTCTTGCCCTTCCCTGTGTTTCTCCTGCAGCATGATCTCCTTCTTTCAGCCCGGAGGGAGATGGGCACACAGCAAGAGGCAGCTTCCCACTACCCATCTCTCTGGTCTACTTAACCCTCTTCACTGGCAAACACAAAAAGGGCAGCAGCATCCACTTAGTCTCTCCAAACAAAAGATCAACACATTTCCGACCTTAGTCTTTTCTCCCTCAGATTAAACCTTTGCAACTGGAATGCAGTTTCAAAACTTCTTGGAAAAAAATAACCTTGTTATATAGGGCCTCTACAATCTTGCAGAAGACCTTGGCAGCTCAAGGATAAGACACATGCCTCTCAAGCCTGCACAGATGCCATGACAAAAACTTTAATCCCGTAAGTGCAATTACAGCAAAATCGAAGTATGAATGCACAAGAAGCGTAGCTGGAATTGCAGGGATACCATCAAGGAACACAGCCTCCGATGTATCTCCCTATTTCTTGCTCCTAATGACAGACTATGCCCAAACAAGTGCAGTGTTGATACCATTTAAATAAAGAAAGGCCACTGGAAGGCACGGAACTCACATCTGAATCCTGCACAGCTCAGGGAGAGGTTTCTTTCCCTGGGGATCGGGAATTGTTTGCCTGCTCAGAGCCAGCAGAACTGCAAGATAGCATCAAAAATAGGAAAGCAAGAGAGAAGGTCAGGTTTAGCCAAAGCCTTCTTCGTTGAAAAAAAATTGGGCTTTATATAGCATCTATCCAAGTGTTTTCATCTTGGGGTAGGAAAAGATGTGGGGTTCAGAAGGTACTGCACAGATAATCCCTTCTTCCTGGTGCCTCCAGGAGGGAAGCAGGCGGGCTGCTCTCCTGGGCAGTGACCAGGCAGCATCCCTCAGATCGCTTCCTTTACCCCAGGTTTGGCTGAGGGCCACAGAGAAGGGGCAGCAAGAAGGAAACAGCCTTTGTCAAATGCAGTCATGATGACTGTGCCATGTGGCGAAACCAGCCAAGGGAAGCCACAGCTTTGTCCTCTGGTAGTTCTCAGCCAAATCCAGGCTGACAGCAAGGATGACAAGCCCTGGACACACTTTTACTGCACACCAATGCAGATGATGCTGAAAATATAAGTTATAGCTCAATCCCCAGATTCTTTAACCTTAAACTAAGGTTTGCCGAACCAATATCCCAGATAGGCACAAGAAATGTTTCTCTCACTGGGGAGATCCAGCTCCCTCAGGACATCCTTCCAGGCCACCCCAGAGCCCCACATGCCTGCTCCTACAAAGAAAGGACGCACATCCAGGGCACTACAGCTCAAACACACACATCTGAATTATTATTTAAAAGCTAAGAGGGAAAAGAAAAACAAAACCAAAAACGCATCCTTCTGAAGAAGCTATCCTAATCCTCAAAGATATTTGTTGCCATATGTATACAGCTTTTCTTAATTTTCTGTGCAAAGGAATGTTGCCAAAAACCCATAAAGCAGTGCACAAGTTCTTTTAGTATAAAACTAGTTTCCCCCCCACCCCTCCCAAAACTACGATAAAAATCTTAACGGAAAGAGATTCTTTAATTTGTCTCCCACAAAGAGCAGGAAGATATTTAGGATGATGGATATAATCAAAAGTCATGGCGCATATTTCTTATCAGTGTTTGAACACGATGTGTTTATTCTTTTGGCAATGATTTAATTTGATTTTAGCAAGCACTCCAAACCCTGCATCATCACTCAGCCAAACTGCAGAGGAACCCAGAGTCCCTAAAAGGGAATCTCTGTGGCTCTCATCTCCCCCCACAGGAGGGGTGAAATGCAGGAAACTTGGACAAGACCAGACAAACTTGCAGGTACTCTCCTTCACACCCAATTTTGTGCATGCCTCCTCACAAACATTTGTAGACAAAATTCCACATGTGGAGACGAGGCAGGAAGACACAGTGACATTCAAAGGGTTCCCATTCATCAGCATCTCATCATCTTATTAATAACCACCCAAAGTCTCTCTCCTTTTCACATCTCCTACTCATAAACACACAAGAACAGATCTCCAGGGTCATCAAGTCCAGTGTTCTACCAACAAAGAGCTTAATTGCTCCTACAGCTGACCCAGATCAAATGCTGGGGAGAGATTAAGTGAAAAAGTGGTTGAAACAAGTTCAACCTCCAGCCTCTCAGGGCCATGATTCACTGTAACACCCTTCTCCCCTCTCTCAGATTTTCCCAAGCAGACCTGACCCATTTGGGAGGGACCCATCTGACCGTGGTGTTCGGCACCACGCTCACAGGCACGGGCGGCCCAGGGCCGTGGGCGCTGGTGCGAGCTCGCCGCCCTGACCACACAGCCTGCACGGGGCTTGTGCAACGGCCTGTTCCCAGGCTGGGAATGCATTCCCAGGGCGGAATGCACCGCACAGCCCGCCTGTGAGCACGGCAGAGCTCGGCATCTGCCAGCACCCAGCCAACATCCTCGGGTGGCAGGGCAAAGCACCCCAAGAAATGGGCTTTGGACGAGAGAGGACTCCCTGCTCTTCATTTTAAAACTTGATTTTAACTGAATTACCACCCCCCCCTTAAATAAGGTCCATTTCTAAACCCAGAAGCTAGTCTGTACTAACTTTTTCGTGAGTTGGTACATCTGCCTTGTGACCAACCCAGCAACAGCTCTAAAATCTGAACTGCAATTACCATTGACAACAAAGTGCTGCTTCTATTTGCACATTGAGAGCTTTTTATTTTTTCTCCTTTTGTAAGGAAATCACACCGAAGTCTACTTCTTATTTGCAAACTTAAGATGGGTGAGGTTCATCATCACCAATATATTTTAATTGAGCATTAACAAGTCTCCCTCTCTTTTGAGACAAGTCATTAGCCAGGCTGCTCTTCCTCAGAAACGAAGCCAAGTCAATGCTAATCGGGTTTTCATTCCCCAGAGTACAATGCTTTGCTGGATGAACAAAGCCAGTGCACCTTGTTCAAATCCAAGGAGGTAAGAGAAAGGGGGGCGGGGGGGAGAAAAAAAATAAATCAGAGCTAAAGCCTTTTAAAAACCTCCCCTGACAGCAACAGTGATGAGAGTCATTTAAGCGGAGCAAGAACGCTCCTGAGCTCATCGCTTCTGTCAGATGAGCCCAGCCAGTCAACCATAGGGACTCCACAGCCCCACCACGGCTATTCAGCGAAAGTTGATCAGATAGCAGGAGAGAAATAACACCAAGCAAACACTCCAAGAAGTGCTCTCTCCACATTTAAGAGTTTATAATTAACCTAGAAAAAAAAAAAAA
>VYZR01035569.1:1805-22817 GCA_013400675.1 Oxylabes madagascariensis
CTTAAATGGTGTCAGTGGCAAAAGCTCCCAGATGTGAATGTTGGCAGCTTCCTAAAAAAAAGTCACAGGCTTTACAATCTCTGGAGAGCAATAAAATATTTCCTTTTGAGATACTCAACACTTGAGGCAATAAATAAATAAAATAAATAAAATCTTCTCCCCGTGGCGGGAGGAAGATTTGACAGTTGGTGGGGGGAGAAGAATTCAAGTGTCATTTTCTTCTTTTGATAAACGCAATAGATCCAAAAGGGCAGTTTCTCGTATTATTTTTTATCTTTAAGACAACAGAAGTAGAAGAGGTGTCAGACAACTTAAGACTATTTCCAAGTAACACCAAAAAGGTATCAGCAGCTGCAGAAATAATTGCTGGCATGAGTTCCAACTTCATTCCGGCAAAAGTCTCACTAATTAACATTTTAATCAATGTCAGGTAAAGATTAATCCACCATTAGTTGTGTTGCTGACAGAAAACAGGGTGCAAAAAACCAACAAAGGTTGTGCTGTGTCCATTTTGAAGTCAAACACAAACCTCAGGTCAGCATGGGGAAAAATCCCGAACTAAAAGGGGCAAAATCAGAAGTGTCCATGCATCAACAGGAATTTAAAGGGTTTTTTTTTCTCACTCCTTGGATTTCATTGTGAGCATCTTTGAATTCCCCAGGCTCTTTCCCAGCTCGTGGTTTCAAGCCAGACCCCAGACCTGTCTGGGTCCAGGTGCTGGTCCAGGTCCGGTGCCTATTGAGACACATCAGGGGTGTTTAGAGAAACCCAAATTGGCTCCTCAAAAATGAGCCCCTGGACCAACATTCATAAAGAAACTTGGAAAACATCACAGAGGCACGTGAATAAAGTGATGGATCAGGGTTAAACTGCACCTGCTGGGGTCATCTCCGTCACATCCTGAGCCTGTGCATCCCTTCTTCCTCTCTGCCTTGTTCTGTGCTGCAAAAGTTCCCTCAATCCTACACAATAAAGATAAAAATGTAAACAGGACATCAGAGTTTCAAACACGGACAAAGATATTTAAAAGCCTTTTGAGTTTTCAGTCTTTTTCCTGAGTTCTTGTGAAGTTAGAGCCTTACAAAGGTGATGACGGAAACATTACTGCAGGGTGTGGGGCTAAATGTTATCCCGGGTATTGGTGGGAGGGAAGAAAGACACAAAAGGAAAATATTTCTTGTATTTGAAAAAGCCACATACAAAGAAATAAAAGGAAATGAAGTGTTGAGCGAGCTACTGGAAAGGTCTCAATTTTCTTTTGAAAGGGCATCATCATCTCCATCAAAATTGGTAGCAGTTCACAGAAAATGTTAAAAAAAAAAAATTGTATCACACATCACAAATAAAATGTGCCACTTGCTGAAAGCATTGTCATTTTTCAAACAAAGACTGAACTCTTCCACCTCCTCTAGGTGAAAACAATTAACAAACCCGGAAGGCTAATGATATGCAAATTGCCTGCATGGAAGAGCGGCTCATTTGCAATTCTCGATGAAAACACCTTTGTTAAAGAGATCTGGAAAACAAGGTCTTCCCCTTCTGTACAATCATTGGAGGAGCAGACCCTTTTCTTGCGCACATTAATATTCCTCCTACTATCTCTGGGAGCACAGCCACGGCAAAGCTGCTCCCTGAGTGATTTAATGACTAGTTCAATTAAAATTATCATGTCCACCCTGTTGAATGTAGAATTTATTAAGGAACCTTCAGACATGATGGCCAGGCCACGCTGCCAAATGAAATCACACCCCACACCAGAGCAAGTTTGGAAGCATCAGGTTAAAGAGCTGTGCAGCAAAACTTCTTTCAACAAGCTACAGGGGCATGTAAGTGCCAGATAGGATCCCAAGAAAATTCAAATGTTTAAATAGGGGCCATTTGGTGTCAGCTACAGCTAAAAAAGCATCTTTTAATACCATCTGCACCGCCTGCTAAAATCTGCATTGTGTTACACTCTGAAAATGGAAGCCACGAATAACTGGGGAGCAGATCAGAAATGAATTTTGCTGCACTCAGAACTGCACTCAGCAGTTCTTCCCAAAGGGCGGCTAAAACTGGAGGCTGATTTTTTAACTGCAGCACCCTCCCCCTGTGTCTCCTTCCATCGCCATTTCTGAGCGCCCTGAGAGCCACATTTAGCAACAAGAAATGATTTTATTTGGTCTTCATCTCCATCATTTTAAACAGTGCAAGACAAGGATCCAAGCCATCACTTCTTTCCTCTGTGTGTCCAAACCAAAAAGAAAGAAAAACGCACAGACTCCAGAACAGTGTGAAGTGTCCTGGCTTGGCTTCTCTGTGTATGAGTTTCTTCAGTATTTTATGCAATAATTTATCCATTCTATAGCATATTCTTGAAAAAATCTGAAGCCATAGTTCTGTAGTACAAAAAACTTCACAACTAGAATCTTGTGAGCTCTACCTGTACCAAATATTCTCCATGGCCATGGGTGTGAAATAGGAAATATGAGTCCTGGTCAACATTTGAGGCAGAAATTCAACTTGGATGCATTGTCTAGGAAAGACAGCACCAGGAATCCTCCCGGTGCAGCATCGCTGGAGCCTGCAATGTCCAATTTGTTGGGAATTCCCAGCAGCTTCCTCTGTTTGCCTTAGAAACTGCTCCAATGTGCATGGAAATTGGAATTGTGTGTGTTTTATCCGTGTCCTGCTTTCCTGAGTGTGTCCCCAGTCCTGGGAAGGACACCCTGAGCCACTCCTGGGGATTCACCTCTGCCAGGAACCGGTGCCTTGGCTTTTTATTGAGCTGTGTCCTGTAAAACATTTGGGGAATTTTGAGGCATTTCAGGAGTTTAAAGCCCGTTTTTCCATCCTGCTGGTGCCATCTACTGCTGGATTTCGGCTCTAACAGAGCAAGATTTCAGAGGAGGAGCTGGGGGCTCCTGCCTGCTCCTGAGCACAGGGCAAGGGCCCTTCTGAAGTGTCATTTTTAACACTCAGAGCTGCGGCACAAATTACACTTGGGCACCCACAGAAAGCCAAGCACCTGCTGGGACAGACCCTGAAACGCTGCTTAGGGCAGAGGAATGCAGTAAAAGTCTTCCAGATGGGAAAACACCGATCCAGGGAAACAGCTCTGATGGATATTTGTGTGCAGAGCAGGCCTGCAAGGCCCCGTCCTCCCTCACGCTCCCTGCGCTTCTCTTTGTGCTCCTAATCTGTTAAAAATCTGCGTTTTCAGTGGTCCATTTTTTGCACAGCCAGCCAGGAGGATGGGTTTTCTCCGGGTCAGGGCACCTGGACATGGCAGCTCCCACCTAGACCTGCAAGGGACAGGAATATCCAAATCAGGGAAATTAGTGAGGTTCAGCTGCTGGCCCAGGACAGTGAGGGGTCAGGGCTGGGGCCCAGGACAGGAGACGGGCGACCCCAGGATTTGTGTTATCACCTCTGAGGCCGAACAAAGAACACAAAATCAAGGTTTCAAGGTTTATCAAGGTTTAATCCGTCCCAGGGACATCCCCCTCTGCTCCCCAGCTCTTGCAGCATCAGCCAGGACTTCCCTGCAGTTCTGTCCTCCCACCTGCATGTGCTCCTCCATCTCACAGGTCTCACCTGTCAGAATATCAGGGAATTTCTGTCCTGGCTGCCCCATGGCTTTTACGGCACCCAGGGAAGAGCCCAATCCTTCCCACCATGGCTTGGAGGGGAAAAGAGCTGCACTTACCACACAAACACCCCCTATTATTGTTTGGGGAGCCAAACAGAGCCTTTGGTGAATCTGTCCTGTGAGCCAGGAGCACAGGAAGACTGGTGGCATCAAACCAGAATTATTCCACCCTTCTGCCTGTGAAATTTGCAGCCTCTCTTTGGGTGTTTTGGATGGAGCACAGTGCAGAGAACCAGGTGGGACTTTGATTGTTTTATGAACAGGATTATTTAACGTGGCTGCTTAAATAGCAGGGAGCTAGGTTAGACCTATTGGGCTGGAAGAATTTACATCTCAGATATAACTCGAAATGGTTTTTATCAGCTTTCCTCCTGAATGTAAACATTCCCCTTTGCTTTCAGTCCTCTAAGCTGTAATAACCTTTCCTTGGATAAACAGAAACGTGCCACCCTCCAAGAAATACAATTCCTGAGAGCAAAAGATGAAGATCTGTCTGGCAGGGAGGTGCAGACAGAAAAGGATGCTTTGCTCCAGGACTTTTCTAGGCTGAGACAAGCAGGAGAGCAGGCAGTGCCCTAACCCAGCTGGAATTCCCAACCGGCTTCATTTTGGACCGAGTTCAGCAATCTCCACCTTCTGCCCTCAACTCTTGGCTGTTCATCCCACCAGCAAAGGGAGCTGAGACACCGAGGCTCTGGTGCCACAACAGCAAATCCTTGCATCCAATACATTTAAATAATCTTGCTTTGCCTGGGGCTCTGCAACAGACAACAAGCAAGTGGAATTGGAAGAGCCAAAATAAATTACCTGCTGTTGACAAAGCCACCCACCACGGGCAAGTTCAGGTGAGCTCAATGATGCTGAGAACTAAACATCAGATAGTAGAGGCTGCTCAAATTAATTTCAGAGCTACAAAACAGAGCAGCTTCTGAACAAAATCCCGGTTTTCAGTAACAGGTTTGCAGCTGATGCACCCTCTAGTGGCACGCAGACTTTGCTTTTCCTGGAGTAGAAAACCAGACTGGAGCTTTACTCCTTCCCTACAAACACCCCTGGGGACCAGGGTGACAGCGTCCCACAAGGAACCTCCCCCATCTGCTGTAGTTCACGTATTAATTTTGTTTTACTGCCCCAGGTTGGTTTTTTTTTTCTCGAGAATAGCTAGAAAAACACAAGCAGCAAAAGGCTCAAATCCAGCAAAACAAAGGCGAAAGGATTGCTTTGCTGCACTGTAGCTATTCCAGACCAATATTAAATAGCCCAGTAGGAGCACTGAGTTGTGCAATGTATTAAACTTGATCTCGTTTTCAGATCTCCTGAACTATGCAAGGGCTGCATTTATTGCTCTGTAACAGCACAGTCAGGTGCTGAAGCAAAGGCAAACATCCCAGCCAGCTCATTTAGTGAGAGCAAACCCCAAACTTGCAGCCAGAGCTCCTCTTCCTCTCCATCTGACCTAAATCTGTGCGCTGTGGCACTCTCTGAGCACGTCATGCTTGTTTGAAGGAAAACATCATTGGGTTTAGAAGTCAATGAGAGTCTGACCTACCCAGCACCAGCAACATTCCTCTCCAAATGAATATCCCAAGCCTCCAGGCTAACACTAACATTTGTAGGATTCTACCCCTTCTGTGAATTTAGGGCTTCATCTGCCACTTGGGGTATTTTTTCTTCCCTTTCTATCCTGTCCATACCATCTCCCATACAAGAATGTTTATAAATTATTTTCCAATTGAAGACTATGATTTTATTATTTTTTTTTTTTTGCTTGTTTTAGGCTTCATACATCGATCCCAGAAAAACAGTCTTTGCAGGGACGGGGGAAAAGCCATTTTTGGAGGGAAGGCAGTAGATTTGGGGTGGCCTAATTGTGCCCTTCAGGCACCTGAAGGGAGCTGACAAGAAAGATGGAGAGAGATCTTTTACAAGGGTCTGGAGTGACAGGACAAGGCTTTACACTGGCAGAGAGTTGGGTTACGTGGGATATTGGAAAGAAATCCTTCCCTGTGAGGGTGGGCAGGCCCTGGCACAGGGTGCCCAGAGAAGCTGTGGCTGCTCCTGGATCCCTGGGAGTGTCCAAGGCCAGGTTGGATGGGGCTTGGAGCACCCTGGGACAGTGGAAGGTTCTCTGCCCATGGCAGGGTTGGGATGGGATGAGCTTTAAGTCCCTTCCAACCCAATCCGTTCCATGATTGCCACAGCCTGTCTTGTGACTCCTTCAAAAAAATCTAAGCCCCTGAAATTCTGATGGTGCAGTTATTTAAGGGCAACCTCTCCAGAACCATTTCTATGGTGGCATCTTTGTATATCAGGGAGGAAATTTGTAACCTCAGCCTCCAGCATGACCAGGGGACATGGCACAGAGCCTCTGCTTGGCATGAAGCTACCAGGGCTCCCCAGGAAGAAAGGACAGGTACAGAGGCTGATCTGAACTGCTCCAGGATTTGGAAAAGGTAGAACAAACTATTTTTCGTCTGTCAGCACTTCTTAAGTTTCGCTGTCATATCCCAGCGTTGGTTGCTCTTTCCGAGGCAGATCTTATCTCCCAAGCCACATTGCTCTCACTCAGGAGAAAGTCATCAAATGCCTGGCCTAGGAGACGTGCACTGAGGCTGGAAAACCAAATCACTCAGGTTATCCAGACTGCTGACAGATTCCAGAGGGGAGAATTGCCCTGTGCTCAGCCCTCAGAACCCCAGAGCTGCAAACTTCAGCCTGCACTTGCTCAGAGCATCAGACATTGACGTGCGAGGAGGCAGTCGGTCTGCACGGAGCGCAGAACCAACACATAATGAGTTTTAAAGCTCCAACCACAAACTCTGAATTATGCTCCACCTGCATTTCATAAACAGGATTATGCTGGACTTGCCTATTTTGAAATATGACCACTTCTCATACGGCTGGGCTGCCCCAGCTCTGCCCCGGGCCTTGGATGTCTGCCCTCGCGGGCTCTCGCTGGTTTGTTCCATCTTCATCATCCACTCGTGTACAAGAGGGATCATTAGGTGTCTTGTGAGCCTTCCCTCTGCTGTGCAATGACTTTCTCAGAGGTTTCTGAGCTTCCCCTCTGCTGTGCAATGACTTTCACAGAGGTTTCTAACACAGGTTTTTCCCAGGATCAGTTTCTCCTTTGGTTTTTGGATAAAAATAATTGAGAAGGAAACATTCTTCTCAACCTCAATTTTATTGCAGGACATCTCCCATTAGAAGGAAGCCTTTCCCATCTAGAACAAGGACGTATTTCGCAACCCTTTTATTTTGATCTGGGCACCATTTTGCCAAGTCACATTATGGGACCGAAATGGCCCGTGAAATGCTTGCTAATTGCTGCAAGATTTAAAAAGGAAAAGAACAGACCTGTTCAGCAGGGTTTCCCTGGAGCACTTCTGCTCAGAAGGGCACAGTGGAGGAGCAACAATGCAAAACGTGCCCTGCTCACGGAACACCAAATTACTGGGATCACTTTCTAACAGCGAATGAAAAATATGTAAAGGTAATTATGAGTTTTTTTCATTGTTTTCAATAAATCTAAGCCTCTAATTACCCACAGTTTTTATGTGAGGGTTTAGATGAAGCGTGGTAGCTCTCTCTTTCCTCAGGGTTTCATAGTTGCAGGGCTTGTTTCAGTAATCCCAGATTATTCTCTCATTTTACCTTCCCCCTTGCTCCATGAACCTGTTTGCATTCAGAAATTTGTTTAAAGGAGTTCGCAGCAGTTACATGACACAATGCCACTGATACAGAAATTACTGGAGCTTGTTTCAGTCTGTCAGCTTGACAACAGAACAGAATGTTTTGTTTTCAGAAGGAACTATTTAAAATACTTCTTCAATTCTTGACTTTTTAACACACTCCGCTTCAATTTCCAGTCATTTCAGGGAGCAGTTTGGCATCCAGTTGATTTCTGTACCAGTTTAGTGACCAACCAACTCAATTCAAAGTGGGTTTAAGCCAGGTCCTGAGAGTGGACACCCTTAAACCCCCTTAATGGACACAGCTCCATTGGAAACTGGTTTTCTAGACAGATTTTTCTGCCTAAAGATAAAAGAGTACAAACCCAGGGTTGAAAGATGAGGATTCACAGAATCATTGAGGTTGGAAAAAAACCTCCCAGACCATGGAGTCCAACCTTGGCACCCAGCCCAAGCACTGAATGCCACATCCAGCTCTTCCTTGGACACCTCCAGGAATGGAGCCATCCGTGTTCCTCTTTGGTGAGCACCTGTGTCAGGACACAGAAGGACTAAGGGACAAGAGCCCGGTGTCCAGAACTTGTGTGGACACCAGGAAGTCCAGACCACCTGGTCTGGAGACCATAGGGTCAAATTACCTAAAATACATGAGTTATGAGCAAGGCCAATAAAAGGCTTAGAGTGGCTACTGGGCTGTTCCTCCTGATAAAATGCAAACTGTGTGTCATGGATTAAGTTCTAACCAGAATAAACCAGTAATCAGATTTTCAGAGATAGGGATCTATTTTATATGGCACTGAGCATTCTGGCCTTGATTAAGTAGATTATTTCTGAACAACTTTAAATCAATTGGAACAGTTCCTGGATAAGCCAAAACCTCATTTATGTGCAACTGGGAGATTATTCCAATTGCATCAGCTGGTTTAATAATAATAAAAAAAACCCATTGGCTTTACCTACCAATACTGCCTTGCTGTGTCCTCAGATCATCACGGCTCTGTGCTGCTGTCACTGTAATACATTTTATCTGCAGTCATATGGGGCTAATTAAGTGACTCATTGACAATTAACACCCATCATTTGGGTGAATGCACCTACATAATCCTGGGATTTGAGCTGTTGGAGGGACAGGGGTGAGGGGGCAGAGTAAAGAGTTTGTTCTCATTGGAAATACTCTGGTTCTCCTTCAGCTGGGTGCTCCTGGTCCCTGCTCCCAAAAAAACCCTATTGCAAACCAAGAAATGCCTCATCTTCTGGCAGTCCTGGTCCATGCAAAGGATGCTGGAATCCTACAGTTCTCAGGGATGCTGCTGGCTCAGGCGGCAGATCCCAATGGGTGCACCTCCCACCCACATGAATAGGATTCAGATTTTCAAGTATTTTCAGTTTACTCAGGAAATTCGCCAAAAAGGAAAAATCAGCTCTGCTCCCCACACTTAGAGCTTGTTGAGGCTGCAAAGTCAAACACTCAGAGTAAGGAAAAAAGGGATTTAGAGCTTCTGTGAGCATTTTGAGATGCTCTGTGTGTACAGATCTGTGTACAGAACGGCTCTGGGGCTTGAGTAGGGCTGAACATCAAAGCAAGGAGTGGCCTCCAAGATCTCTGCTTCATTTGCTGCATCTGGGGAAGCTCTCTAATGGATGAAGGAAAACCTTAAAGGAGGGACAGCTTTGTGGGTAAATCACTTGGATATTGTCCTGGAAAAGGGATTCTACCCAGCGATTCCCTCTGAGCAAAGCAATTTGCTTAAACCAAGCCTTTTTCGAGTGATCACCAATTCTATTGCTCCTCTTCAGGGACACAAGCACAATCTGTGTGCTAATTTGAGGAAGTGGCAGGCACTGATAGAGATAAAATCAGCAGCAATTGCATAAACAAAATGGTTACTTGTGGCCCAGAGATACGGAGGAACTATTGCTTTAAGGAGATAGATAATTTCATATGTCCTCAAAGCTCTGGATAAGAGAAGGGAGGGTGATGGGATCAAATGTCTGACAGGATCAATGTTCTAGAGTTTGTTTTCCTTCTTCAACGAAGAAAAATGATGGTGCCTATAATGAGTGGGAATCATTGTTACACTGGTCTTCACAGGAAAAAAAAAAGAGTGCAAAACTCTAATATGGGGACGCTGCACCAATTTCTGCTAAGTTTGGCAAATCCTTCTTCAAAAAAGTAGTTTTAAATAGATAAGAAATAAGTGTTAGATAACTCCAAAGGCAAGAAACAAAAATCAGCAAATTTGCTATTTTTTACAAACTCAAGCCCATATGGTTTTGTTCACCAAATTATGAAAAAAAAAAAAAAAGTGTGTTCCTGCTTAGATATGTCTGTCCTTAGAAGGGAATTACTTTATATCAAAAAACTCAGGACTCGGAGAGCTCCAAGTGCCATCCCCCAAAGTGTTCATTCCACTCTGGAGCTGGTTGAAGAACTGGCAGCTGATTGTGCTTGGAACAAAGTCAGGAAAGGACCTTCTCCCTGCATGAAATGAATTCATTCTTGTGCTTTCCTTGCTTTGCTTGTTCTGATCCAGTTCAAGTCACTGCAGCCACATTAAAAAGGGCTTATTGGGTTTGGCAAGGGTGGTTGTTCAAAGTTTTCAAATCACATTTTACTTAATTTAACTTATTTTAAGTTTGCATTTACGTTTTGTTCAGGGTTTCAAGTCCTGGAAATTTTTCAAAGAACACTTCGAAGTTATCACCATTTTTATTCCTGCTAGTATTGATCAGCCTCAGGGGAAATAACAAGCCCTTCTCTAGCGCAGAACTGTAAATGCAAAATAGCTTTCTGTTGAAATACATAAACCTTTTGTGTTTCACCATGATCTGAGAATTATTAGAGGGGGTGTATCCTTTAATAACTTTGAAAAATGAACAGACTTATAACAGCTGGGAAAGGTTTTTACATACAGCTGTTAAGGGAAATTTGCAGGAATTCATGATTCACATCTGAATTTAGAGGCTGGATGAGATTAAATATTTTCTACCAATACATCTTCATATTGAGACATTTTGCATTCTGGCTTTTGAGCAAATGCTAGGCTGTCATATATAATCTAAATGTTTTTATTGGCAAATGAAAGGAAATTGTGAAATTGCTTTTCATAACCTTTGTTTTAATTAGGTTTCCACTTTCTCATTATAATAATAGACCGTCCCCTAAGACTTTAAAATGGATATTTGTTTTCTTCACCCTCTGACTCTGCGCAATCCCATCCCATTTATTACTTCAAGTCATGTGGTAGAAGCCAGAGTGCAGCCAAACCCAGGCTGGCAGAACCAGACTCCATCTCCAGGTGAGGGTAAACCTGGTGGAAGCTGGAATCCCTTTGTGCAGACCTGCAAGTACCTAAAAATTTACAACCAAATTCTGCACTAATTGTAAAAGCCACACCAAAAAATTGAATTAACACCTGGAGGGTGAATACCTGAGGTCATCAAAGAAGCCCCTTTCTTTTTCCAGAGCTCTATGGAAATGGGTTTGATGTGCTCCCAGATCTGTAATTCCGGCAGAGCCAGGGATGAGGGACAGAACTGCAAGGCTGGGAAGGGCATTGGCACAAGGACTGAAGTGCCCTTCTCGCTTTGTTCACCACCAGACCTTCCTGATCCTCATCATTCCCTCATCATTCCCACAGCCCTGGGGCTCAGGGATTGTCCGGTGGAGCCAAAACCAAACAGCAGAGCCACGACAGTGATGGGAAGAGAAAGGCACAGAAAAGAAGAAAACATCTCAAAAAGGAATCGTAAACAAAGAGCAAACAAACAAGGATGAAATGGACCAACTTAGGGACAAACTTAGTGATGTACTGCAGGTTAGAGAACTGCTCTGAGAAGCTTTTTGCTGACATTAGCTGGTGATTCTCCTCCTTCCCTCCTTATTCCTACAGGGGAGTCGAGAATCACTGGAACTTGCACATTCCCTGGATTTATGGCCCCAGGAGCAACCAAACCCACAGTGCCTTCTCTGCTGGCTCGGAGCAATGATGCAGAGCTCCCCGTGGGCCAGAGACACACACAGGCTCTAACCTTGGCTGAACTTTTCCCCCATCGCTCTTGATAATTGATGGACCCCAAGGAGAAATGACGGCAGTTTAATAACGCTGGATGGTTTCTGGGTGACTGCTGGTGTGTGACTAAAGCAACATTTAGGTTAGGCATTACCCAACGCTTCTCTACAGGGGCCACCGGGGGGGGAAGAAAAGCAGGAAATGTGAAGAAAGGCCTCAAAAATTGGAAAATCATTCTCATTTTGGGATTCTTCCATAGGAATATGGCATTTTCTGATCTGCTGGTGTGGCAGAGGATGGGTTTTGGAGGTGTTCCTCAGGTATGAAATCGTTGATTAAAACCTGCATAAATAAGCAGGGCAATTTTACATCTCTTTTCCAGGTACAGCAGGACCTCAATCTTCTTGCCTTATTTTCTGCTGACATGAGAGCAAAAGTAGATCCAACAATAATTATGGAAAATCTTAAGGAAGCAAATTTATTAAGATCCATTATGCTGGGGACCTGTTTGTAATATCTTGCAGGACCGGTGCTCAGTCATGTGAAATTCCCACCCACACCCCCACAAAGCCTCAAAAATACCTGAGCAAAATGGATTATGTTACTTTTTACCTTTGCACTGCCATCATTCACACCTGCCACATGAAGGATAATAACGCACTGACAAATTTCTAAGAGATCACAGAATCACTAAAGTTGGAAAAGAGCTCNGACACAGCACTCAAGGTGTGACCCCAATGAGATGCTCCCTAGAGAGGCGAATTCCCGTCTTACCAGAAATTTGCTGCTCCCAAAAGGGAATATTAAAGAAATCACAGCCTAAGAGAAAATACAGCTGAGTGTTTCACACCAAATACATGAAGTTTTCATCTTTTCAGCTGAAGAAAAATCACCAGTGAGCAAGAGTTTTTAAGGACCATTGACATGCAGATGATGAGTTCTGCTAACCAGCAGCATAAACCTACATGGTTTAAAGCAACTCACTGCAAAAGTTCAGTCTGCTTCTGTTTTTTGTAGCTCTATTATGTACATTTGGTCCAGAAGGTTGGTAGGACAACTGATGCTGTGAGCTATAAAATACTCAACTCACAACACCAGAAAGTGCCTTTGATTACAGAGATCAGAAGCACTTATCTCATAAGAACAGAGGAGAAGATACAAGCAGCTCCCTGATTTCCTGCAACACTGAAAAATGTTTTTCCCCTCTCAACCTGAAGAAATATGTCTTCATGGAAAGCAAAATATGGGATCGTAAGGAAAGTCTGAAGATCTCGCAGCCAATATATTACCATGAGCTATGGATGGAATAGAATGATCCTCATGGCCAAATGTTCAGGAGCTCAGCATCCAAAATGTTGAGCTGCTTTAAAAATCAGCCTGCTCCTTCTGGAGTCTAGCTGGGAGCTGATTTCCTTTGAAAATCTGGCTGTAATCACGCACAAACAATGTTCTCCTAATAAAAGAGCCACTGTTGGCTGCATGTTTAATTTATGTGAATTTAATCCTCCATGATAATGCAGCGAGTCTTGCTGAGAACTGCTGCCCATATGTAGAGAACAAATTCACATTAACCGCAGCAACACAAGTGCCTGACTTGGCCAAACCATTGAGCCAAAGTCTGGGACTTGCTAAAGGATCAATATGGAAGACATATGTGCTTTGGGATATAAGTTATGATGCTTTTCATCATATTGCTTGTGCAGTCCAGTTTATGGAGTCAAGCAGCTTAGCAGAGCTTGTTTGGATGGATGGAAAAAGCGTGAATCACCAGAGGAATTCCCAGAGCTCTGGTTTGATAGGCACCTGCTTATTCTGGGCAACGTGGGTTTGTGGAGCTCAGTTAACAGTCAGGATGAGCAAACCTTTCCTCCTGTGTCCCATCTGGAAACACAGGTGCTACGACTTGTCTGTCACAGACTTGCTGTCTTTATTACACTCAATTTAACCAGAGAAATCAGAGCTCCTGGAAAATAGCTGTTATAAAAACACTTGTATACGTTTCACTAAGCAATTATGAGCCTGCCTTACATTGTTTCAGTGGTTGTGGCAAACATTTCTCAGGCAAAGCAATTAAATAAATTAATGGTTTAAAAGACACAGGTGCCATGCCTTGATTTTTAAAATTCCTTTTTTAAGATTCTGAATATGCTGGAACAACAGATTTCACTGGGTAGTGCTGTGAAAAGTTGCTCATCTCTGAGGAATTTCTAACACCACTTCCTTTAACCAGCATTGCTTCTCCAACCTGAAATCCTAAAAGCCATTCCTCCCCAAAAGCTGTTAATTCTGAAGCGCTGCAGAGCCCATCTGCAGTTCCCATTACCGCAGTTGAGCAAGGTCATCACAGGGATAAACACATTCCATGTCACATTTATAATTTCAGAAAAACAAGCAGTGCAGAGCTTTGATTTGAGCAGAAAAACAAAATTAACGCTGTGGGTGCTGCCCACTCCTCTTTGCACAGGATGTGGGAATTAGTTTTTCCAGCCCAACGCTATGGACCTTCTGCTCATTAGGGAAGGTTTGCAACGTAAGACTGGAAGACCATTTGGGCAGCCCAGAATTCCAACCTGTGTTCAACAGGAATGTATCTATCGAAGTTCTGTTCATTGAAAGGCACAGGGAGATAAAACAGTGATTTTTCAGTGTTCTTTCCTGCGTGTGCAGTGATATTTGGGTTAACCCTGGGTGGGAGATGAGGCAGTGCTGTCTCTCCTCACCGCGGGCACCACGGCAGGAGGGGTTACAGGCAAACCAGAGCTCATCCTCCAGAACTGAAAACGTGGGCAGCTCAGAGCCGAGACCCACATCTAGGCCTGGATGCAATGTGGTTTTGTTTTTTTTTTGTTAACGTGGCATTCACAGGGACTTTTAATCCAGAAACTTCCTCTCATCCAGTGGCTTTCCCCGTGCGCTAACGGGGCCTGCTGAGAGCGGAGCTGTGGCCTAGCTGTGGTGTGGATCCATCACCTCGGATCTCTGCCGCTTTGGGCAGCTCCGTGCAATTCCCAGCCTCCCTCCAGAACACTGGCACGTCTCCTCACCCTGTGCAGCATCTCTTGTTGGAGATTCAATGCAGGGAGCTTTTAATTTTCAGCAGAGAGGAGTAGCCTCCCATCCATGAAAACACCCGGGTGTCCCGTCCGCCTTCGGCACCTTGGCTGAGGTAAGGAACATCCTGAACACAACAGGGTTAAAAGCAATCTGACAAAGGGGCAGAGCGTGGAAAATATGAAGAGAGCTCTCTGGTAGCACATCTGAACCCGGCACAGCTCCCATCTGCAATCACTTAGAGGTGCCCCAGTAAAGCACAGCCCGGAATGCCTGGCTAATAAAGTGTCAGCAGCAGGGGGATTACGAGGGAGATTTACAAGAGTGCATGAGTAGAGTTGCTGCTGGAGACATCCGATACACTCCGTGTTTGATTCCAGGCTTTGGGAAGGCAATGAAATAAGCCCTGGGACTTGTGTTGAGAAGCATTTTGAAGTGCTCGCTCCTGCCCCGCGTACCTGCAGGAGTCCTGGCAGCGCTGCCTGCGGCACCTCGCCTGCCACACGGCTCTGGTGCTGCTCACATTCCCTTTTTGAACAGCAGCACGGAGAGAAAAACCTCTGCCCTGGCTGCCAGGATGACAGCCCTAAAGGAAGAGCCGGGGTTAATGCCCTGATGTGACGTGCAGCTTTCTCCTTGTCCCACTCCTGCTCTTCAATCTCGTGTGCAATGAAGTAAAAACCACCAAGTTTGGGGCAAAACTTGCCAGAGCTACAGGGAGGTAAAATCTGAAAAATTTTCACAGGTTTTTCTCTCATTTTTAAGGAATGGTCTTAAATAGACATGTGAAAACTATTTAAGTCTAAATCAGACGAAGCATGAGTAAACACACTGCGGTGAACACATCGACCTGAGAAGCTTGATTAGAGGAACAAATGCTGCTTTTTCAATCTCTGAGTGATGAACTTACCAGTTCCACTTTCCAATGTGTTTTCCTTTTATGAAGTGGACTTTCCAGGAGGCAATTAGAGCGATTTGGGCAAAAACAAAGAGCGAAATATTTTCCCTTCATTGTCTTAAGCAACAGAAATAAGTACCAAGCTTATTACTCACTCCCTGAGTAAATGAAAAGAGAAAACATTTTGTGCTTTGTTCCTGCACCGGACAGGGGGATGTAAAATGGGCAATAAGCTCAGCCACAGCTCTGTCATTTATGACAAAGCTGGGCTGTGGCTCCAGAGGGATGATAAAGCTCTGGATGTGCTGAAGTGTTTGCAGGAAGAGGCTCCTCAGCACCATCGATCAGGCCGACCCTTGGCAGCCCCTCAGACTGAGCAGCCCAAGTGCCCCCTTGAAGATGTGAGGGACCGTGAAAGCTGGAAAGGAATGGGAGCAAGGAATGCACTTGCCCAACCTAAGAGAGTAATTGGAGATATTGCTCACTCTGGATATCCATCAAGCCTGGAGGCTGAATTCTGGCCCCATGGGAGCTGGTGGCAAACCTCTATTGATTTCAGCAAGGTCAGGATTTCAGCAGTGATTTATGGAACGGACTAACATGACATTTTAACAATCAGTTTTAGTAGTTGGAAGTGTTATTCACTGCAGAGGTAAAGCATTGTTTGATTTTATGTGACAGTGTACCTTTAAAAGCAGGCAACCTGCAAAGCAACAATATAAAAGGCAGCACTTAAATTACATTATGATGAGGAATGGCACCAGGGAATGAAACCAAGGGAACATTCCCTTTCATTCCTCTCATGCTTTCAAAAGTCAACAGTTATGAAGATGCTGTTATTGGTAAATTTAAGTCACCTTTCCTCAGCTTTACAGCTGTTTGCTTGCAGTTTCCTTCATTTCTGGCAAAACACAAGGATTAGTTTTTCAAGATGAGGTATGGGTTTTTCTGAGCAAGCACGACAATCCACCAGCACACGTGAGTTGTTCATGGGGTGTTGCAGGATGAAGAAGAAAAACCAGATCTCCTCTCCAAACCTCTGGCTGAATATATACATTAATAATAGCCATAATAATCTCTTTGTAAGCTCTTTTGTTAACCCTGCCATTCATAATAATTTCCAAGGAAATTGTAGAGTAGGTCTTGGGACAACAATTTCAGGCTTTTATAAAAGAAGGGGAACAAGAGTTGTCAAAATCGCATCTCTGTGGTTTGAGATTTTCTGCCACGAGGAAGAAAAAATGCTTTAAGCAAGGACAGGAAGGCATATTTACAAATAGACAATGACTGGATTGATTATAATAGCATATTTTAGTTCTGATTTGATTTTCCTTTGTTTCAGTGAGGGTTTTTTGTGGGAACAATATATATTTGTCACATATATATGTGACTGCAGGAAGAGGACTGGAGGGCAGCTCCAGTTGACTTCCGCAGCTACAGATTGGGACCTGAACAGATTTAGCTCATAACAGGAGATAAATTTGCCCATTTCTCCATGGCCTGGGTAGGTTTTGAGTATTTTCAGCAGAGTTCAGCAGCCGTGAGGGTTCTGTGCCTGCCCTGTGCCTGCCAGTCCCAGCCTGGCTCCCCAAAGCAGCAGCCACGTGGTGACAGCAGCACAGACCCAACCTGCTCTCAAACACGTTTGGCATTTGGGAAGTTCAAAGCCTGTTTTTTTCTTTCCTCCTGAAAATCCCCACTTTAAATCAGAGAACTTGATCAGGAGCCCTCAGAGGGTGACAGCCCTGGTGACTTGTCTGTCCACTGGTGTCTGGGCGTGATGCTTTCTTGGCGAGGTTTGAGAATTTCATCTCCCAGCTCGGGAAAGAAAAACCCTGTCACAACAACGGGGGATGCTCTCATTTTTCCACATTTCTTTTCTTAACTGGATGTTTTGGTAAATTAACTTCTGAAGAAACTTGATCAAGAAAGCCTTCCATTCTGCCTTGATTTTCCAAAGGCGTCAGCAGCATTCCCAGTTTTCCTTTGGTGTGCCTGTTAGCTCTGTTTTTGTAACCCCACTATCAAGCTCCTGCATGTTAAGCCATTCCCAAACACCTCCACTGCATTTTGCATCCACTCAAGAAAAAGAATCCAGCCTTGACAGAGGCTCAGGGCTTCCTCACCCTTAATAAGCCCAATTTGATGTTAGTTGCCACTAAAAGCAGCCGATGATTCAGAGGATGAAGCTCTGCAAAAATGTTTTTTAGGATTGTTCCTTTCTACCAAACAGGTATGCCTGGATTCGTTCAGCAGACCTGTTCTTCCAGTCCTTTAGAATTGTCATTTTCTAATTGTCCAGGAAAATTTATTGTTTCTTTCAAAACAATGAGGGGAAAAAAGAGAAAGCCTCGTTCAAAAATCAAATGAGTTTTAATGACCAGCTTTGCAGTAAGGCAAAGTGCAGCCTTGTCCAGCCTGGGTTGGCATTTAAAAAATCAACTCTGTTCATCTCTAGGTGACCCTCCATAGCTTAGATAATGACAGCTGGTTGGAGTTTTCCACTTTAAAGGCTTTTATTTCTATTTTACGTGATTTTTTGGAAAACAAACAAATTAGCCATAGAAGATTTCGGTCTTTGTCAAAAACTAACCTGCATGATTTTTTTAGCATTGTGGTTATCAGGAGAGAAAATAATCTTAGTATTTATTAACATATTATTTACTTGGTCACTCTGACTTTCCTAAATTGGCCATGTTTGGAATATGCAATAAACATTAAGCAGAAAAAGGGAAATTATCTGAACACCATTCATTTTGTGATGTGGAATAACAAAAAAGTACAAAGGAAGGCAAAACAGTAAGTCCATGACACTCCAGTTCTCAGAAAACTCTTGACAAATATATATTGAAAACATTATTTTTTTTCCCCTGAACTCTCCAGAAAACAAGGAGTTTTAGGATTTCAAAACTTCCCATGAAATTTTCTACCGGGGTCATAGTATTGATGTGATTTTATGTAGTCAATGATAAGCCCAGAGAGAGTCCTGTGTTTGAGTGCATCATAAAGGTGGATTTTTTCCTCTGTTGAACAGGAAGGGAGAGAAACATCATTGCTGAGGCTGCTTGGTCTGGGATCAGAGCCCCTGTGGGGATTTTAAAGCAGTCACTGACGCCCATGGGGCCTGAACCCTCCCAAAAACTTCCCTCTTGTGCCATTTTCAGACCTTCTTCTGCCCCTTTGGTCGGGCTCAGAGGTTTCCTCAGACCTTGTAGCTCATCCTGCAGATTCAAGGTCCTGTTTGTTGTGTTACTGCAAGGAAACATCCACATTTTCCTCGTAGCTCTGTCACTTTGCAAGATTTTTTTTCACCCCTTTACCTTTCAGGAGTAAAAACAAATCCAGCAGCACCTCAGTCCTGCCCAAAAAGGATGTTCTCCAGGTGAGACATTCCCTGCCATGAGCTCCCCACCTGAGGCCAGGCAGCTCCATCCTTTCACCTCCCCACTCCCGATCAGCTGGGAAATGAGACTTTTCTGTCCACCCCCAGGCGTTCAGGGAGCATCTGTAAACCAATCCAGATTTCCTCCTGGAGTTTTGCTCGGGGTTCCCCTCTGACCAAGGACAAGGAAAGGCCAAACCTGAACCCAGCTTGGTGCCAGAACAAAGTGGCTCAGATGAGGCCGATCCCCAGCGGCAGAAGCCCCACCAGGAGATGACACAGCAGCTCCCTGCCACTTTCTCTATCTGATCACACAATTCCTTAATCAGCACAGACAGTGCTGGCTGTCAGAAAAAAAAAATGTCCCGTGAATCAGCTTTCATCTGCGGGGAACAGGTTCTGCTTTTGCAAATCCAAAGGGTGCCCGGTTGTTTTCCATGTCCCTGCCCTTCCCAGGCTCTCGCGGCCCTCGTGGCTCCGCACGTAAATGCAAAAGAGAGGTTTCAGCCTGGGAAATCAGAGGTAGCCAGGGCAAAATGACTCTTGGAAGTGGAAGCTGGCTATTCCAGCACAATGGGAAGGTTGTGTTTGCAAGCACCTGAATCAGCCTTTTGAATATTTTGGTGTTAGAAGTGAAAAATTCAACGTCTTATTTAAAAGGGATTTTTTTTGGGGTAACGCATTTGGTGTGAGAAGAGTAAGAGCTGCCAATAATTCCCATAACAAACATCCTCTGTTTATAATTGGGAATAGAAACTGTCAGCTTAATTAACAGAAAATTAAGACGTGATTTCTCAACTCCTGACGAGATTGGTGTTTTGCTGCAGGAGTCTCTGAGCCGAGTTCGCCTCTAACGGAGGACTTGTGTTTGCATAGCAGGACCACAAGAGAGAGCTTTAGTGTTGGATGTCGCGCTCTGCCGAGGGAAGGATTCGGGAGCTCGGGAGCTCGGTGTTTTCAACTGGCACTTTTTAAGCAGGATGAGGACACCAAAACAAAACATCTAATACAGGCAGCAAAACAATTCCCCTTTTTCCACAATCTAGGCAATCTTCTGAAGCACAAGAGTTTGAGAGGCAGGTTTTCAAAACGGTGCCATTCGGATACAGCCAGGTTTTACCCAGTTGCTCTGAAAACCCGATCCTAAAATCTTACAAGCAGCCTCAAGAAGATCAGGTTTGATGGGCTGTTTCCAAAATGAAGGTGTGACATCTATTTTAGCCCTGTCTTTACAGCCTGGGCCGGGTATTATCATAATCTTCTATATAACCTTATATATAAAATCTGGATATAGCCATATATAAATGTGTGTATATATATATTAGTAAGGATATCCAATCTTTTCCCTACACCACCCTCCTCTGCTTAAACAGCCTCCTAGTTGTGGCCTGCTGAGCAGCTGGTCTCATTCCATTCAAATCCTTACCTAAGACTAATTTCTCCCATGATATCCATGAGGACTTTAATAATAATGATTATGCTGCAGTCCAACCGTCTCAAGCTCTCCACCCATCTCCTCCCTATTGTGCATTACCTTCCACTCATTTTCTCTCTCTCTGATAAAACAATCTCTGGAGGGCAGAGACCTGCTGGCTCTCCTCGTCTTCTCCGGGGTGTTGTAAAAGCAATAAGGCAATATCACACATAAAGCAGAGGATTCAAATGGCTCTGAGTCAGATGTAAATGAGGAAAAGCAGGTCATTCCCAGTTACCTCATCGCGGAGTGCCTCGCCGCATTCCATTCCGGCAGCTTCCCGGATACGGCATGTAATGAAAATGGTGAATAATCGTGTGTGTGTGTGTATTACACCTTTCATCCCGAGGAGTTCTCAATTACTTTGCTAATTGGCTGTGCAAAGTGTCTACACGAGGAGCTCTTTGCTCATCAGCGAAACTGCAGCCGGTGCTCCGGCACACGACCAGAGCCATTCCCAGAAAGTCTGGAGACCAAATCCCGGGCTCCAGCGAGGGCAGAACAACAGGAAAATGAAAGACTCAGCGATGACCTTTAACTTGATGTTTCTGTGCCCATTCTCAGCAGAACAACCCTCGGATTGTGTGCGAGGCTTGCGCTTGCACGCAGTCCCCACTGCTGGAGCTGCTCCTGGGAGTCCCCCTTCCCTTTGCACTGAAATAAATGGATCTCGGTCTGATCCTGGAACACTCGGAGCACTCACAATCCCCTTGGATTCAGCAGGAGCAGCCCCAGCTGTAGCACTTGAAACACCTCGCTTCAGCAAGTATTGGCAAAAGTTGCTGCTTGCTATGGCTGTGCATTCGTTTTGTTTTTAAAACATAGCCCCTGGATGTTTCCGAGTTACCTTTTTTTTTTTTTTTTTTTTTTT
>VYZR01035569.1:31369-49319 GCA_013400675.1 Oxylabes madagascariensis
TCATCATCATTAAGTAAAGAGAAAGGAAAGCTTCCAAAGTAAAATTTAAAGGACTGAAATGACTCAGTGGGAAGGGGAACAGAAGAGTTCTGGACAGATTTACAAAGTCAAGGGGAGAAAAACTTGTTTTCAGCCTTTCATGATTCATGGGAAAGTACAGGAGAAATTAACTGAATATATACTCACAAAGAGGACAAACCAAGGGGATTGGAACTCCAGCTGAGATACAAGTACCCTCATTTTCAAATATCAGAGGTTTTACAAATAAAGGATATTTACAGTTGTGATCTTACAGATAAAACTGTAAGGGGNACATACCTCTCATCCCAGCTGTAACGAATTCATATATTTCTTTGCATTTGTACGCAGTGGCTTGCTAAGGACTTTAAGTGGAGTGCTCATGTCACAAAGAGGGGATAAAACAAACCCTGTGTCTTTAATCCAGGGCTGTGCTTCCAAACCTTGGCAGAGGTGGGACATTTCGACAAGAACGTCTCAAAGTCCCACCTGTTTTGATGGGACAGTGAGAATTATGGTTTCAGAGGGATCTCTAACACCAAGGAGGATTTGCTGGGTATTTGGATCTCACACAAGCTGCACATATTTAGCTGAACCAAAGCTGTGCACTCCATGCTCTGGGGTGACACCCAGAAGACTGAGGTGCACCCCTAACGCTGCGTGGGTGGCACGATGGGCTTGGAGGGTTTAATTTGGCCCTAATTGGCGGCAGGAACTTGAAATCTGAATCCCTGAGTGTCCTTCACTCTCTATCTCCGTGGTCTGGAGACACAACCACTGAGTCATGAGCTGCAATCTGCTACTTATGAATGCAATTAGAAGAGAACCCCAACAGCCACTTAATGAAGTGCCAAGGACTTGGCACAAATACCTCTGGTGATACAATGAAGAAGGAGCCTTTAAACTCTTACCTTGAGCACTTCTCGCTTCCTTCCCACACCGACAGCTTTAGGAACAACGTGACTTAGAGTGTCTAATTATAGGATAATTATTGTTGTTGCTGTTTGCAAAGGTCAGTCAGTAGAAGGTAGGACCCTAAGGGAATGGAGACAAGGAAGGCGAGGAAGGAAAGGGGAGTAAAAAAGTTTGGAGTCTTTTTGATGAGGTAGAAACAGAGAGAGAGAAAGACATGGTCTCTGTGTGTAACTGGACCAGAATTTGGAGTTGTGTGACTTTAATGGTTTGTGCTCATGGCCAAAGACAAAGCCTTTCCTGGTATAAATGTGAGAGAAGATCCAGGCCATGCCTCCTGCCTCTCTCTGTCCCTCCAAAGCCAAGGAATGGAGCTGCTGTGGAGATATGGCCAATTACAGCCCACATAAATCACTGCATCTGTCCACTCTCCTTTCCTACTTCCATGCTGCCTCAAGAAAAATGAGGCACTTTCTGAGCTGAAGCTTGATTTTTGCTTCCAAGATTTAGGAGGAAGATTTGGTGAAGGAAGAAGAGAAATCTCCAAAAACAGCAGCCACAAAGGACGGGGAAGAAACTGCCCAGCAGAGTTTTACTCCCATACTCAGCGACTGCCACCTCAGAAAGCTGTGAACAGAGTTCACACTGATAAATCCAATCTCCTTTCAAGTCCATATGACAGAAACAAACCATGCCACAGCCTCATTGTTCCTCTTCTTCTTCCCCTCTGAGCTTCCTGCCCATTTTTGGCATGGAGCTGAGGGACCAAAGCACGGAATCACTTTTGCTTTTCAGCATGTTTGTATTTGAGTCTGTGGAGGGAAGGATAGAATTTGTATTCTAGGTCCAATCTGCATCTTATAAGCTATAAAATATTCTTAAACACTGTTTCATTGGAGGGAAGCCTTCTGAGATCCTAACCAGTAAATAAGTGAATAAATAAATCTGTGTGAAGCTGCTGATCTACATCCACCTCAAGATGGATTTCAGTAGGAGAAAACATGAAGCAAGAGTAGCAGAAAGGAATAGCTGCATTCAGGCAATCATCAGAAATAGGAAGATATTTATTATTTGGATTCCTATCCTCTCCTATGAATAATTGTTTGACCCTGAAACAAAAATTAATCTATTTGGTGTCCAAAGCAAAATCCTAAATTGGCAGCAAAAATGTTATGAAGAATCTTGAACTTGACCTGTGCAAATGGGACTGGCTCGCCTAATTCATTTTTTGTAAGACTTCAAAGAAAATAGGTCAAAATTCCTCACTGCAATTAGTTCAACTTAATACACTCATCTTTGATCTGTTAAAACGTAATTATGGTTTTCGAAATTATCCTCATTTCATTGGAATTGGCAAGATATGAAAGTATGGATGGATCTGAACCCTGGGAATTGTCTTGGTTTAGGTGTGTGAGGTGATGCCCTGGGTAAGTTCTTTTTGAAGTGCAATTTCTTTACTCCTGCTGTGATCATTTAGTCCCTTCCACATCAGGATGGTGAGAAAGCTTTTGAAAAAGGAAGTGTAGAGATTTTAGATTTGTCAAAAAACTTGAACACCAGTTTAGCTTAGATCCACCTGTATGATTTCAGCACCCTGTGGGATCTGCTTCCCAAACACAGGGCAAATTCAGGGAGAATTTCTCTGAGCAGCTGATTCCAGAGCACTGTAGGAATTGTCATTAATAAGAATTATCAGATCAATCAGATANTACAGATAAAACTGTAAGGGGTGGAGATTGTAGCCTATATCTGAAATTTCTGAGTCCAGTTCACTGTTGGTCCTTGGTCCCCCATGTGTGTGTCTGAGGAGGGAAAGGGAAAGAAGAAATGTTCCAGGTAAACAAGCACATTGTGCAACCCTGAGCCTGGAAAACTGTGTCAGC
Source organism: Oxylabes madagascariensis (assembly GCA_013400675.1). Classification (NCBI taxonomy): domain Eukaryota; kingdom Metazoa; phylum Chordata; class Aves; order Passeriformes; family Timaliidae; genus Oxylabes; species Oxylabes madagascariensis. The sequence goes on from VYZR01035569.1 coordinate 34,183, forward strand.
CTTCAACTCGTTTAACTGGCCCTCCTCTGGCAGTAACACATCATTACTGCTTTCCGGTGTTTATTAATGTCATTTTAATGGTTTATTCGTAGCAAGGTTCAAATTCCACCTAAACAGATGTTTAAAAAAAACCCAGGGGCTTGGCAGCCTTCATTATTCTGTACGTTAACAAGGAGATGGCACTGGATGTGGATGGAGCAGAGGGAGAGGCTAAAGGAGCAGAGCTGGGGATGGATTTGTGGTCTTACACAGGATTCCCAGCTCATCAGATTCCCTGGAATCCCATGGCTGCCGAAATGGAGGTTCCAGTCCGACCTGCTGTGGCAGACTGGAGCTGCTCAGCCCTGCTGCTCTCAGGGCTTTTCCCTGTGCCAGGAGGGACAACACGCTCTGGAGAAAAGAGGAGCAGATTCATTCCCAAGCGTGGTCAAATGTCCAGGGCTTCTCAGAATTAGGAGTCATCACTCCTTTAATAACAGCCTCTCATTCCCAAGCCACTCCTGGGCTGCTGGCACAGATTCCAGGGGCAGTAATGGGATTCCTCTGTTCCCTCTGGGCGAAAGGATGCAGCAGAGCCGAGCACCCCAAATGACTAACACCCACCAAAAAGGAAAACTCAATGGTTACTCATGAAACTGAGGCAGCAGTTGTTCACTGCGTGTTAGAAAACTGAGTTCCTGAGCTCAGACTTAAAATCCAAGCCCTGTGCTTGGAGCACTCTGGCCTTTTTTATCCTTGTCCTCTTTCTCTTATGGAGTCTGAAACATGAATATATGCATGTCATATTCTGAATGTAACTCCATATAAAAATCTCACTCCAAGGGTTGTTTCCTCAACAGGAATGCAAAGTGAAGCATTTAAAAAGTGCTGGTTTTGATTTAATTTGAACCAATATTTTGAGTGAGGTCTCCAACTAAGAGATGATACTGAGACTTTTTATTTTTGCCCAGACAGGTCCCAACATAATTTCAGTGACAAGTCCTCAGTGCATAGCTTGACCATGGTTTTGTTCCACAAATAAAATCCAAGCCTTGTTGGAATGTCTAAGTGGGAATAGGTGCTGAGGGCATTGAACAAGTGACACTTGTTAGTGGTATGAAATCCATCATTGCATCCCAAAGGAACAGTCCTGCTGCAAAACTTGGTTCTCCTTTTAGTCTTCTCCCTGTTGTGGAANGAGACTTTTTATTTTTGCCCAGACAGGTCCCAACATAATTTCAGTGACAAGTCCTCAGTGCATAGCTTGACCATGGTTTTGTTCCACAAATAAAATCCAAGCCTTGTTGGAATGTCTAAGTGGGAATAGGTGCTGAGGGCATTGAGCAAGTGACACTTATAGTGGTATGAAATCCACTCATAGTGGTATGAAATCCATCATTGCATCCCAAAGGAACAGTCCTGCTGCAAAACTTGGTTCTCCTTTTAGTCTTCTCCCTGTTGTGGAAGGAGGAACAAAACATTTATGGAGTTCTCTTTACGGCTCCAGCGGTCTGTAGGCTCTGGGCAGAAAGACTCAGTTGGGATAAACTGGGGGAAACCAACTGGGAAAAACCTGCTGAGGAGGACAGCAGTGAGGTTATAAATTGATTTTAATTGATTCTACTTCCATAGTTCAGTTTGGAGACTGAAATCACAGAGGTACTGGGTTCTCAATACAGTCTGGAGCACAGTTTGAAAATTCAACAGAGAGGATTGTACATCTTAAAAACATGGGATTTTTGGTTTAGTTGGGAATTTTGGTTTAGCAGTTCTAGTCACCTATGTCAGGAGTCCTTTTAGAAGTTTACTTCAGGTGAAAAAGCTCATTTCAATCTCAGGACCTCAATACAGGAAAGGAGCTAATTCTAGGCTAGACCCAAATCCTGACAGAGACCTGGCAACAAGATTGAGACACATCCTTACACTGAAAGCTGCCAAGTTTGGCTGATGAAATTATTCTGTTTCGTTATGATATTTTCATTGAGAATATTCAGTTTCCCTTTTTGGTTACCTGAAATATCTTTGAACCTGCAGATCTTCATGTGCCACTTTCCCTCAGTCTTCGGTGTGAGGAGAAGATGCTCTTTGACCTCATGGTAGTTGAATATTTGACTCAGGGCCAGGTTTCTGCTGGTGTTTCTCATTAAGAAACCCCATTTCTGTTTCTATCAGTATTCTCTTCACAGTTACCTGTCAGGTCACTCAACAGAATATCAGAGGTCTGCAGCACCAAGGCTCTGAATGCAGGCAATGGGAACAGGCTGAGGATTTTCTGGGGTGCCTCTCAGGGAGGTTCTGTCTCCCCTGGTGTGGCTGAAGGCTGTGGGATTCCAGAGGCAGAGGTTTGTAAATCAGACAAAGCAGCCAGGGGGTTCACAGGGGCTGTTCTGGCCGGGCTGAGGCAGGGAAAGAAGACAAGTGTGCTGTAGGGTGAAGGAAAGGTGACCCATGGATGTCTCTTAGGATGGAATCCTGCTGGACCTTCTCCCAGCTCACGCTCCACTCCATCAGCAGCCCTGCTGACTGCCCTGGGACTACTCAGTCTGGTTTGGCTTAGTCTGGCCCTAATTTCTCCTTCTTAATTTAGGGATGGCAAAGGGAGTTAGTCAAAATACCTACAAGCTCTAGACAGTTACTACCAATTGCAACAGCAAAACTTTGCAGAAGTAGATCCGATCTGGTCCTGTCAGCCCTTGCCAGGCAATGTTTTGGCTCTGGGTATTTTTTAAGTTCCTTTCTTGTCGCTCTAAATCAGATGATTCACGCTGGTAACATGTTGTATCGCTTATCCAGTAATGCAACCTAATAAAACCCTGCTTAAAACCATTTTCCTTAAAGAACCAGAAGAATTTGTTCTTTGCAGAATCAAACCTGTGTTCTTAATAAAGGCAGATTGAATAAAACAAGCTCTGTGAAGTAAAGGGACTAATTTAACAGCTCGCTGATGAAAATCTGTGGCTACAGTCCCCCTCCCTCACTCCTTGCATGAGAACAGATGGTTTAACACAAGTTTTGAATGCAAAGTTAATTAAAATAAAAAAAAAAATCCATTCCTCTTACAATCCTTGGGCTAAGACTTTAAAAGTTCCCTGCTAAATCGGAATGCCAATGCTCTTATTTTGAGCTCTGTAATAAGGAAACAGACTCATTAATGCTCTGCAATTATTGAAGTGGAGTGATGGTCATGGATTAGCCCTTGAATTGAGCTCGGCAGGCTCCCTTGGCAGCGAGACACCGGAATGGAATTTGAAAACCTCAGTGTTCCATTTTCCCCACTGCTCTCAAGCTGGTGCTGGGAGCAGGTACAGTCACCTGGATGGCCACGTCCCCGGAGGGAAGAGAAGGCATTCAAGGGGCAGGATCATTTCCCATAACGAGAACAACACCAACAACAACATTGCATGTCAGGATTTGATTTCAATGAGCTCTGCAAAAAAAGGCAAATTATTTTATATTGGGCTGGAACGCATCTATTTCTGGGGTGGAAGGTAATAGTTGGCTAATGGCAGCCACCTTGTATAAAAACCAGTGCAAGATGTGAGAAAATGCATATTAAATTAGTTCCCACTCTTGCTGCAAGCTCAGAGACCTTCCAGTCTGAAAATCCACTTCAAGTAACTGGGAGGAGCTTGGCCTAAGTGAAAAGTAATTGCCTGAATTAGAATTGTCTTGTCTTGCTGCATTTAATGCTTTCACATGACAAACATCAGAAGAGCTTTAGACAACTCCAGTGCACCTGGAGAAGAATTTTGTTTTACCTCTCATTAACAACCAAAGCAGGTCCCAGTCCATTTCCTGGTGGTCTATTCCAGATGAAAAGCCACCTCTGAAGATCCAAAAATATTTTCTTCTGACATTTGCTTCACCCAACTTCACCCCAAAACAAATTCAGCCCAAACATCCTTAATACCAGCTCTAAAGAAATGAAGAAATACCAGGCCTAAAGGGATGATTTATAATCAGAACAAGAATCCATAATTATGGTGAATTTTAATGGGATCAGGCAATTCTTGTCAGGATCCTAATCACAACAGGGCCAAAGCTAGTAGTGAGTGAAGCCACTCCCCAGTCCTCGTTGGAGTGTAACTTGGAGGGAAATCTAATTATCCTCCTGCTTCCCTTATCCCTTTTCCATCAGGTCTGGTACAGGCTCCAGCAGCAGCGCTCCGGAGCTGAAACGGGTGCTGAGCATTTGTTTCCCAAATCACACCCATGGAACAGGAATGTCCACAGCCCCCACCAGCGTGTGAATTATGAACATAACACAGCACCCTGCAGCTGGGGCTTCTCGTTGTTGTTGTTGTTTGGGTTTTTTAAAGCCAGTCTTTGATTTTTGCACCACGGCTCGCTCCCCGGATTGCAAAACCCCGGGAGCAATTAATTGCAGAGACAAACTCTTCCCCTGCTGCTGCCTAATTCCTTAATAGCATCCTTGAATCAAAGAGATGTCTAAACTTTATCACTGGCACCTATGATTAACAGCTCCCGCAATCAATTACAGATGCAAACAGGCAAGGAGCAGCCTTGGCCCAGAACATGAAGGGATGGAAGGGATCATTCCTGGGACCAAGTGCTCGCTCTATTTATCACCTGCTGCTGGCATTTTATGGAGCCAAAGTTCTCAGAGTTCATCCTGAATGGAGCAGACCATGGAACAGCTTTAAAGGGAATAAACATGATCTACAGGTGATGGCAAAAATCTTGTTAATAACATTATATCCCTCCAGCTGAGGTGTGGCTGATGCTCTACCTGATGTTTTAACTGGCATGAGGGCTTGTGGTAATCATGGTTTACTGGAACCAAAGGAAGCCTTTTGATTTCCAGTCTATTTATTCCTTCTTCATTTTGCCTCATGTGATTTTTTTCCATCCAGTAGTAACTGCTGGGTGTTTTTATTGACTGTGGTGAAGAACAAAGTGACAAAAGCCCACTGACCTGCAAAAGATGCAGTAATTGGAGCTAAGTTGGTACTTGGAAAGCAAAACTGGGCAAAGCAGTTTAATTCTCCTCAATGAGCAAGAAGTAACTGGGAGTTGTCTCTTCTTCCTTCCTCATCTGTGCTGTCCTCGTGGTGAACCCTCAGTGTTGTTGAGATCAAAACTCACTAAAATCACAGAACCATCAGTCAGGCTCTGCAGATCACAGTGAACCTGTCAACCAACTCAGGCTTGCTTAAAACTCTCAACAAATCCCCAGCTCCAGTTGAGTTACCCATGATTAAACGCTCAGGTAAAGAAGTTTCTCGCAGCTTCAGCTACTGTGAAATCTCCTCTCTCTCCTCAATGTCCTGCCCAAATTATTGGCCAAACTGTGGCAGGAAAATGTCACTGGGGAACAAGACTTTGCTGTCTCTCTCTCCCTTGCCCCAGACACCCTGATCTCCCAAGATCTGCTCTTGCATCACCCAATTGTTCTCCCGAACTGCTTCATCATTTTCCGAGCTGCAGATGAACCAGAGGGGTTTTCCCTGCCATGAACCCTTGTGGGTTCGTACGTGCCTCCCTAATTCTGGGTCTTGCCTTGCTAATCCTATTTTCTGCAGGGCAAATGATTCCCATAAATGTCAGCTGTGGGCTCTGCCCTGCTCTCCCCTGCTGCTGTCTGAGGCAGAGCTGTACTTGTGGGGGATTGTGGCCAGAAAAAATGCGACCCAAATGTGGTGTAGCATCTTTTAGGAGCTCTGCACCTCCTAAAACATTCAAAGCTCAGGCAGAAAAAGTGAGATGAACACAGACTATGTCTGCACAGAGAATAATTCATTCCTGGTAGGAAAGTCACACAGAACTGGTGGCTGTGAAGGTTCTTTAGNTCTGCCCTGCTCTCCCCTGCTGCTGTCTGAGGCAGAGCTGTACTTGTGGGGGATTGTGGCCGGATTAAATGCGACCCAAATGTGGTGTAGCATCTTTTAGGAGCTCTGCACCTCCTAAAACATTCAAAGCTCAGGCAGAAAAAGTGAGATGAACACAGACTATGTCTGCACAGAGAATAATTCATTCCTGGTAGGAAAGTCACACAGAACTGGTGGCTGTGAAGGTTCTTTAGGAAATGAAGGGCTTTCTTCTCAGTAAGTTTTCTTTTCACTCAGTGATTTCTTTTCACTCAGTGATTTCTTTTCACTGATTCATTGCTATTTTAAAAAATAGATGAATCAGAGAGGGTGAAGCAGGGACTCAGTGTGGACCTTCAACTTTTATGAGACACCTGTGACAGAGCCTGGTTGAGATCTTGTCCGGACCTTGCAGCCTCCCCCAGCAGCCCTGGGTTGTTCAGAGCCTGGGTTCTTGTTTTGGAAGCTGCACAGAACACAGGGCAGCTGTGAGCCCACGCCAACGTCTGCCTGATGAAAACCTCATTCAGAGCAGTCTGCAGCGTTTTGGGCTGGAGCCATCTCTACCCAAAATTGGCACCCAACGCCTCTTAAAGGTTCCATAAGAATTTGGTTGATTTTTTTTTCTTGTTCGGGTTTCCTCTCTCTGACTTCCCATATTTATTCTGTCTCTGCATATTCTCTCCTGCACAAGAGATAGGAAATGCTGAAGTATCCTCAGAAAGGAATTGTTTTGCTTTGAATCTTAGGGTATTTCAAGGTGAAGAAACAAAAATATTGAAAATTTTAGAAGGAAGCTTATAAGGCAAGACAAACCCCACTCCTTTCTCAGAGGTACCCTTCAAATGAATATGGTTTGAAATCAGTCTGGTTTAACTGCTAACACCATGGAAAATTGGGGGTTTCCAAAATGAAAAAATCCCTATAAAATGCCCAGGTTTGATCGAAGCTCTGAACAAAAGCTCGAGCTTTTGGGTTCTGGCATGGAATAGACCCACAGTTATCTCAGGCAAATCAAGATTTGCACCTCCCAGAACGTGACATTCTCTGTGCCTTGGGAAGGAGAGGTGAATAAACTGAACTATCCCCAGAAACACAGATACTGCTGTTAATGTTGCTGGGAGGGGAAGGAAATAGAGGAGAAAATGAGGAGTTTGTGTTTGGGGGCTGGGATCCTTCCTGGCCTCTGCTTAGAGCCCAACACTCATTTGTCTCCACCTGCACAGGCACAATCCGAGTCCCGTGCTGGGGTATCCACAGCAGTACTGCACCTCTCACTGAGGGGATTTTGCCATAAAATCAAGTTTCTGCCATGGGGCTGTGATTCCCACATCCTCAAGGGCCTGAGCAGTGTGTGCCAAGCACAGAACCTGGCTCTTCCTTGAGGACAAATTGGTTTTTGCTGTACTGAAGGACAAGATTTCAAGTTTGAATAACTCGAAAAACGTTTCCTTTCCCTCACACCATCTCCCCAGACACGTTGCATCACCTCTGAGGACACGGACACTCGCTGGATTTTGTGAGGCAAGAGGAAGCATCTCCTTCTTGGCATGGAGAACCCGACTGATTCGCCCCAAAAGTCCTATCAGGAAGCTGAGCATCCCATTCATGGCAAGATGATGAGAGTTTCCATGAGTATGAAAACGGGACTGAACCCAAAAATGACTGCAGAATTCTGCATGCGTGAATTCCCCCTGGCACTCGCAGAGTTTGAAGGAGCAGCAGTTCTGGCTTTCTGGGGATCTGTGTGTGCTCACACCCGTGTTTGGCCCCGGCTTTAACCCTTCCTAGAAAGTTTGTAGCTTTGCTCCAGCACACGAGCTGTACAATAACATCACGGCAGGAGCTTTGTTCCCTCTGAAAGGGAGCTTGTGTTGTAAACAAGGATCAAAAGGAGCAGCACAAGAGAGGAGCTGTGTGAAAAACACTCCCAGAGATCTCGGGGTGTTCACTTCCCCAAGCGCCTCCTGCTCTGCTCTCGTGGTTGGCCTGTAATTTTCAGCCACTTCTGTGAAGGATGATGAATCACAACGACAAAAACCCCAAACACCGAGGGCCTACAGTAGCATTTCCTGGTTAAATATACGTTCCAGCACCACATGGAGTGCTGGGTTTAATGAACAGCTGCGCTTCGCTTATCTTTTGAACGGATCGCTTTAAATGCGTGTTGGAAAGTACCTTTCACCAAACTGCCCATTAGAAGTGAACTACAAAGTAAAGGGGTTGTGCATGGGAAGCTTGTCTTATCTCTGGGAGTGCAGCTCATCGCCTGCAGAGACTTTTTTTCCTTTCTTTTTTTTTTTTTTTCCTTTTAAGTAGAGGACATTTAATGACACCTTTTAAAATCCTGATAAAATTAACATGTTTTATTTGGACTAACAATCCAAACAAGGGTCATCTGATGGCTGCAGGCACAGATGTACAAATTAGACGCTTCAAATAATGGGTGAGATTCCCAATTAGGTATCTCATCCTGCTCCAGTGTTTGACTATAAGATAATTAATGCTCTATAATGTGGGACAACTGGAAAAGAGTGTGTTTGCTTGTCCTTGGCATGGCTGATCACTCCCTGGTACTTTCAAGGGAATTCACTGAGTATTTCAAGATTTGGTGGGTCTGGATCATATTTAAGCAGGTTTTCTCTCGCTGAGCACAGCCCAGGCAGTCAGTATTTAGTTAGGAGTGGATTATGACAGTCCATTTTTTATTGGAATTTTGCCATCAAGAAATATTCCGAAGTGTTTCCCCTTTGGCTCGCTGTGGCTCTGATGTCACCAGTGGCAGCTGCTGAGGGGGCTGAGCTGCCTTTGGGGGCTGCAAAGTTCATCTCCACTGCCCAGGGATCCCACAGCTCCCACCCTGCCCGAAGCTGGTTTGATGTAAGGCCTGGCTCAGGAGGGGATTTCTGCTCTGGAGCCTGAAGCACAGAGAATTCCTGGCCAAAGAGGCTGCAGAAATAACCCCTGGGCTTTTACTGGTCAGTAATGAGCACCCAGCTCAGAACTGGCTGCTCCCAAGGTCCTTTCTGAATGGGGCAAGGGTGTTATCAAAGCTGCTGCACCGCTCTCATCACGCCACCAAATGAGACACAAACCAGGTTTGTTGTTGTGCTCCATGCCTGTCATTTGAGCCATTAATTTCAGCCTTCCCAACTGCCACCAACGTGTCTGCATTTGCCTCTTGGGCCACCACAAAGAAAAGAGATTTTTAAAAAGCAAATATTCTGGTTTCCCCAATTGCTTCTACAGAGCTGCTGCCATTAAAAGATCAGAGTGCAGCATTAGCCTGGCATTGTCTGTGCAATGGCACCAAAAGCAGACACAGGGGCAGACAAGAACATCCTTTCCCCCCTGCACATTCTTTTCAGGCAATAACTGTGATCCCAGTGACTCATGGACACTTAAACCCCCATCACCAGCTCAAGGAACACAGCAACAATATCTGTTGTTGGACTTGGCAGGATCCATGAGGCTCAAAGTGATGTGTCCTATTCAGCGATGACAGCCAAGTTCAATTAAGTTCCATTTGACATCTCTTTGGACGCTTTTCCAAACTTTATATGACCCTCTTGGCACTGTAAATCTCACGGAGCTGTTTTCTTCATGAGATTTTTGTTACAATTTTAGTTCTGGATGGGACTGGCTGTGAGAGTGAGCACAACCTTCCACTCTCTGCACTGGCACTGCTGCCTCTAAGAGCTTTAAAGCAAGCAAGGAGAGGAAAACCATGGGACAGCTTTGAGAAGGGGCAGGAAAACACACATTTTTCTTCGTGTTTTAGGCAAAAGATCATTTGGGGGGCAAAGGGAATGGCTGTCTTATTTTATCTGAGCTGACTTCTCATCTGCTACTTGAGCCTCTCTCGTTTTCCTCCTCACTAGGAAACAGCTTGGCTATGGCCATTGCCTGCCTGGTGAAGTCAGGGTCAATTTTTTCCATCTGGACTGCATTAGGACTCTTCCATTTGCTCATCTCCCTCCCCCCAAAGCACTCCTGCTCCTCCCCAGCCTCTCCCCTGCCGCTGATGTGCTGCCAGGCGTGCTCTGTTTCACCCACAGCCAACAGGCAGCTCCAGTAGGATCTCATTAATTCACACTAATGATGGGGAATTTGGCAAATTAGTGAACTGACTTGATCCTGCCATTATTAATAGCTTTGCTGTTGACTTCAGGCAGAACCAGATCGAGTCCCTGAATTGATAGCTCTCCTCAGACACCAGAGAGGGATTATATTTTATGCCATGGACCGATTTTTGTTTGGATTATTAGGGTTTGGTGTTCTGCTGGTGCATGTTACAACAAAAGCAATGAGCTCTAATTAATGTGAGGGCTCACAGCAGCTTTTCAGCTGTTGAATGTCTGGAGAAAGTAAATGAGAGCAAAGAGATGAGGTTTGCTTCATGTGCAGTAGAGTGCAGGAACTTGCACACTGAGAGTCCCTGCGTGTCTGCCTGGCCATCAAAAGGTTCAGCCCAGCAAGGACTGAGCTGGTGGGACTCTGCCAGAGATTTCCATGGGACTGGGCTGAACTCTTTAATCTTCTTGTGCTGGTGCTGACTTCTGGAAAAAGAAGATATTCTTTCCTTTCTGCTGCATCTATCTCTGTCACTTGGCTGATAATACCTTAAAATCTAGTCCAAAAGAGCTTTGCTTGGGAGGATGCTCTCCGAGAAATAACAAATCAGTGATCACTGGTCATTTCTATAATTTCTTCTGTCTTTTTCCATAAAGCACGGCCACATCAGTCCAGAGAATTCCACATCAGGAATGTTTGATACCCTGTACCAGTGCCATTTCAGCAGCCCCCAGTGACTCCATGACAGCAGGAGGAAAAGGTCAGCAGCACCAGCTGAAGTCCTGGATGAGTGAAAACCCCTTTGCATTTCTCAAGGTCAATGTATTTCAACTCCCAAAGGGCAAAGCAAATGCACACACACACACACACACCCACACACAGATCTATTCTCCTAAAAACACCAAAGGAGACAACTCCAGTCTCCCTTGGGTGCTCTCCCTCCTGGAGGCGATGCTAAATTGACTTTTGGTGTTCTCCCCAGCCTGCAGCACCGAGCCAGCCCGTGAGCTGCAGCAGCCGAGGCACAGACACTCCTTGCCTCCTGCCAAATTTTGGGATCGGGGTGGGGCAGACGGCTGGAGGCTCTAACGTCTCCGGCAGCTCCATCCCCGAGCCTGGGCGCTCCCAGGGCAGGAGGGAGGGCAGGGTGAGACCAGGACCACACTGAAAATGAATCCAGCGTTCCTGCCTCTCCCTGGTAATGGGTTTGATTTCCTAGGCTGGAGCAGCTCACGGGAATTTGGGTTGGAGTCCACCTTGCTGTTGTTCCCAGGATGGGAGAGAAGCACCTGGTCCCTCCGACAGGCCGCGGATAAGTGAGATCCCCAGAGCTTGGAGGAATACAAGAGCCTCTCACTCCTCCTGACTTTATTCCAGGGATCTGTCCTCCTACAGAGCAGAAAACCTGCTTCCAGCTCCCAAAAGTAGATTACATCCCTTCAGGAGGGTGGATTGGGATTTCTAAGCAGACATTTTTTCCTCTATGACAACATCAGCACGTGGGGCTTCCCAGTAGCTGTTCTTTGTGTTCTGGTTGTTCTGGACAGACCAAATCTTGCTGGGAAACAGCTTTATGGAGTTTCTTCTCTCCTAAAATGTGCAAGATCTCTCAGAGGACAGCACATAAACCCAGCACTCTGCAGATATTGTGCTCTCACAGTTCCCAGTTTGGGATTGAGATGAGAGGGAGGACTGGGCCTTCCCTCATCACACATGAACTTCTGTGAAGTCCACATTTGAATGTACCAAAACTGGCTGTAATATGTTCAGGATTTCTCATTTGTGTGCCCTGGAGGACAGAAATTAGGTATAAATTGGCTAGTTCAGGACTTGAGGGGAATTTTTGTGTTTAAATTCATGGATGACTCCCCTTCACATTGCGCAATTTGACCTTTGGCCATTGTTACTCCTTCATAAACTCGTTCCCACTCCAATTTCTCTATGTCCTGGTGGGATCAGCCCTTGGCTAACTCCATGTGGCATTTCCATCTCTCTCATCCCATCCATTTTCTGCATCTGCAATGCTCTTAGATGATTCCAGTCTTGCCTACAACAGATTTCCATGGCATTCCCTGTTTTCACCCCTTCTCCTTTCCTTCCTCCACTCACCTCAATGAGCAGAAAGTCTTAAAATAAGGAAAACGGTCCAATCTGGGAAAAAAAAGGATCAGCCAGAAGGGATTACTGGAGTACATGTAGGCAGCTGGAAGGAATCCATTCCGATTTGTTTCCCCTTGTTCTATTTTTCCCAAGTTTTCCTTCTGTTTATGCCCAATTTGGCTGTGTCTGGAGCTAAAGGGAGGAGCCATTCCATGAGGTTCTTCAGCTCCTGAACACCTGTGGCTGGTGAAATCCTTCCCTAGGCTTCAGAGTTAACAGTGCAGTGACGTGGAATAAAAAACCTCTCTCTCCCCAGGGCGCTGTAAGACCTAAGTTTTGTCCAGCTCACAAAATCTGTCGTGTTGGGAGCCTTTTCAATGACAACAAACCCATTTATTTTAATAAATGACAGCTCAGATTCTGACACAGCCCTGAGCTGGCAACGGGGCTGATTCCAAACTGGCCCAGTTGGACTTGGCATCGGCAGGGAGGAAATGTCTCATTCCACACTGGGCTTGCCAGGGAAGGCCTCATTTCTCTTGGAGCAGTGGAGGATGATTCTCTCTGCATTAGGAAGTCAAAAGTCTCCCAGGGATGGGTCTGTTTGCCCAGTACCACCCCCCTTCCCACTGGCATCCTCTGCCTGAACGTGGAATTGTGGCAGCTCATCCCAACCTCAAAAGCGAGGATGCAATACAGCACCCAGCTGGATATTTGTTGTGTCAAATGTGAATTAATAGATCTGCTTTTCAGGCTGGACTGAGAGTCCCAGGCAAAGCTATCAGCGTGAGGTTCTGAGTTTAAGTAAAACTGTTTAATTTGTTCCTTGAGCTATTCGGCTACTTTAAAAAAATATCTACAGCCTGCTTTGAGACTCATCAAAGAACCTGGGAGGATTTTCATTATTATTCTCCTCGCTACTTGAGAGGATTTGGACCAAACTGTAAAAATACAACGTGGCTTTCCACTCAGGAAAAGAGAACACAGACAGCAATGAGGGCAAAGCTCTGTTGTACAAACTCATGGACCGCTCATCCCCCAAGCTCCTGGGCCAGGACCAAGCCTCAGGCTTCCCCCAAAGACCCTGAGATGTGTTTCTGCTGTTGCTGCCCTGGATGATGCCATCCCACAGCAGGGAACTGCCCCAAAAATCTCTGCCAGTGCCTAAATCCGCCCTTTGATGTTCTGCTGCTCTCCAAGTCAGAGGCCAGATTGGTCCAGAAAGCGGCAAAGATGAATAAATGCAGCCAATAACAATTCCCTCAAGCACAAAGCACGTTACCTTTGGTCCTTGTGTCTCAGAGCTGCTGGTCCCTGGGAGCCAAGGTGAAAGCTGCTGGGATATTTGGGATGTGGTGCTCACTCCCATTCTCTGGTGTTTCTTAAGAGCTGAGATCTGGTTACAGCCTTAGCAGGGATTTAACAGGATCTGTCTCCCTGCTATCCAGCAGTCTATTTTCAGGAAAATCACAGCAACCTGATTATTTCTGAGACCTCTGCCCCCGTGTCAATTTTGATTGGAGTTGGCCCAGGAGTTCAAAAGGCTGTAACAGTTTGATCATATAATCCTGGCTTCCTTAGGAAACCAAGCTAAGGAACAAACAAACACAAGTCCTTACAGGAATACTCCCTTGACAGTCGAGGGGTTTTTTTAATCAACACCTTGACTCCTATGAAGATTTTTACCTTCACTTCCCACAAAGATTGTCTTACGGAGCAGCCACCAAAGGTGGCTCTGCAGTGGCAGGCTTGGATTAGGGACAGGCTGGATCCCAGTGGGACCCAGAGCAGGGGATGAGCACCAGCAGAGGTTTAACTGCAGCAAAGCTCCGAGCTGAGCTTCCAGGGGATGGGACGTGCAGAGGGAGAGGGATTTCCCAGCTGGACAATTCCCCCCGACCTGCTCACCCCGCTCAAATCCTGCCCAGAGCTGCAGTGTTGGGTGGTGCAGCGGTTCCAGCTCCACCTTTGGGGTTCTGGGATTGGGGGAATGGAACATCTTTGGGGCTCTGGATCGGGAGAATGGAACACCTTTGGGGCTCCGGGAATGGGGGAATGGAACACCTTTGGGGTTCTGGGAATGGGGGAATGGAACACCTTTGGGGTTCTGGGAATGGAACACCTTTGGGGCTCTGGGTTTGGGGGAATGGAACACCTTTGGGGCTTGGGAAATGGAACACCTTTGGGGCTCCGGGAATGGGGGAATGGAACACCTTTGGGGCTCTGGGAATGGAACACCTTTGGGGCTCTGAGAATGGGGGAATGGAACATCTTTGAGGCTCTGGGAATGGAACACCGCCTCAGCCTGGTCCCTGCTGGGCTCCCTGCTGGGCTTGGCTTCCCCTGGGAGTGCAGAGAGCTCTGAGACACGAAGGGCCCCCAGTTCAGCTCAGCAAAACAAAATCTTTGGCACATCCCCCTGGGTGCAGCAGGAGCGCAGAGCGAGAGCAGCGCTCCCAAATCCCTCCAGGTGCCCACCAGCTTCTCCTCCCTCCCTTCCCTTGGCCCTTGGTGCTCTTTCCATGGGCACTCCCAGCAGATCTGCTGCAGGGCCCATTTTACAACCCAATCCCGATAAAAGACAGCAGCTGCTGGTGCGGAAATCACGGACAAGAGCGTTCCTGGATGATCCAAAGTAACATGTTTTGGTAGTAATTGCGACCTGTTTTTTTCATCTCCCACTTTCAGCGAGGTTCTTAAAAAAAAAAAAAAAAAGAAGGGGAAAAGGAGTTGCAAATATGCCAAAAACGATTATTTATGCTCGTTCAGCGTTATTTGATCTCGGCCAATTACTACCGTGTTCCGAACAAGAAGCTGCAAAAGGAAATCTTCTCCCTCCCATTTTTTTTTTTTTGGGGGGGGAAATCGGCAGTAACATTTTCCCGGCGTCAGAAACGATGACGCCTCACTCCGTTAGCCCGGGGATTTAAACAGAAAACACGGATTTGAGAGGAAAGCCGGGGCAGTGGCCGCAGGCTGCTGGGAAAGGACGGGAAAAGAGGGGACCCGTCTGTCCGGAGGGGATGGAGGGCGGGCGCTGCAGATCCCGGGTTTTCCTGGCCCAAAAATAAGGGAATTAGTGATCGGGAAGGACCTCGTGGAAGGCAGAGCCCGCATCACTCCTTTGCAAAGGGAACAAGATCTCTTTTTTATTTT